>PVIY010056104.1:0-13524 GCA_004026745.1 Myrmecophaga tridactyla | reverse complement strand
TAAGTCAAACGTCCTTCATTGCAGCAGGCACGCCTCCTAGCCGACTGCAGAGTTAAATCAGCAACAGATGAAGTTCACATACCATTGGCTCATGTCCACAGCAACAAAACTAGGTATGCTCACTTGGCCAAGTTGACAACTGATTCTAACTACCACAACTTCTTATATAGAAACTCAAGGCTCCAAACTGAGTCTACACACTAGAGGACCAAGGAAGCCTCCGAAACAAGTGTATATACAAGAGGACAAAGGTGGAAGCTGTAGGGCCTTTTCTGACACAGGCCTAGAAATTACACTCCTTGCATTCTTTTCATTAAGGGAGTCACAAAATCAGCCAGACTCAAGAAGGGACACAGACCCTCCAACTCTCAATGGGACAGGTGTCAAAAGATATTCAGGTATGTTTTAAAATAGGCAGATTCCAATAGGTGTCAGTGTTGATTTTGCCCCCCATAAAATTCTGAAATTAGTCAGAATAATATAGTAATTAACTCCAAGAGAAGTCTTTCAACAAGACTGAAAATTGACTCCCTGTTTTATTTCCTACTCAAATTATGACCCCCTTAGTATTTCAACATCATATGAGAAGATCCTCAATGAGAATAAATGACAACAATAAGGTAGTCCAATAATATGATGAATAAATACACTCCAATAGTAAAATTCTAACAATATAGAAGTAGCTTAGATATTTAATAGTTTCTCATAAATGAATTTCCTAGGGAGAAATTAAATGCAAATACTAAAATTTCAAGTCCAGAGACTTCAAAATCCAAATGAATTAAAATCCAAAATAGATATTTTTTTCCCTTGCAAATTAAAAGCTCAAATAAATTAGTTCCTCCTCAATTTATTTTTCCACTCAGTGTCAGATCAAAAAAGTTCTTAATAACTGGATAGCGTTGAGGTTCTTTCAGCAGCTGCAGGCTGGGGAATTTCTCAATGAAATGACTTAAGTTTCTTCAGGGTCCCAAAAGTTGTATTAACACATTCCCAAGTCTTCCATAAACCTCCACAAAGACTTCACAATTTGGATATTTAAAAGGACTCATAGGACACCACAGAGCCTACTAACACAAGGATTTTATTTAAAGGCAAAGGAAATGATCCAGTTAGAGAAAGAGAATGGAGTGCAGGCAAGCATGAGGGATGTGAGAGACATCCGGGCTCAAGAGCCCAGGGTCCTTATTCACACACTGACTTGCTCTCTGGATTGAATCACCAAGCCCTGTGCATTGAATTGACGCCTCCAGAGAACTCAAGGCAGAAGTTCCCAGAGGGGTCTTTATGTACTTCTGATCAGATAATCAAGCCTGTTGTCTAACCCATAATACCAGCTGAAAATCATCAGTAAACAAACTGGCCCTAGGGGTTGGAATTTAAACAGCATATCATAAATCCCATTATCCTTATCTTAGCCAAGAGTCAAGACTAGACATCCAGGCATCCCCAGAAATACAGACAGAGCTACTCCAGTCCAGCAGAAAAATGAACTTTCCCTTTTAAAATTTTCAAATATTATCACAATACTGTCCCTACACCCAGCAAACTTAGAAAACAAAGCAATCTGTGGCCCTTAAATCTGTCACACAGGCAAAATTATGTTCTTAATAACCAATATTACAGTGCTGCCAAAGATCACAGTAGAAACTAGTAGGCATGGAGGGAAGGAGGGTAGATCAAGAAAAATGTTGGTTACAGCTCTACCAGGATACTCATCCATCTGTGATAACCAATAACTTAAACTTAATGAGAAATTAGTCATGAAAAGGTGAATTCTGGCATTATGCTTACCTTATATCAGACATAAATTATAATATTATAATTATTTTCTAATAATATATAATATTATAATATTAATATTATAATATTCAATGTGGAATAAGAGTCTGACTCCATTTTTAAATTTTAGACCAGTAACAGTTTTCCAGCCTTACCCTTCCTACTTTCCTTCTATCCCACATCTAGACAAGGTGATTTTGACACCACAAGAACTTCAAACCATGTGCAAAAACCACTGCCCAACCCACAAACCACACTAAAAACCCCAAGTCAGTCTCCTTTCCCTGTTCATTCAAACCATTTTTTGGACCTGCGAGAGAGCCCCAGAAAGCCTCATTTTGTGACTAATAAACCTTTTTATCCCTCCTTGGTGTGCGGTGTCATGAGTCTTGACATCTGAACCAAGGGTTGGGTGGGGGTCCACCCAGCTTCCTCAGGATGACCAAGCATGGGACATATCTGCCCAAGTACAAAGTTGTGGAGTTTACACATTGGCAGTCTCATCTCTGGGTCTTGACTTGAGCCCATTTCTTTCCCATTCAACTTTCCAAACCTCGTATTTTCAATTTTATCTTTAAGTTCCAGGATTCTGTAATCTTATGGCTGTGTTAACAGTGGTCTCTGCTTAGTGAGAAAACCATCAGTTTCCTTCCTCGTTGTCTGCTCCCACGGCTGCTAGCTATGGGATGCCTTAGTCCTGAAATCTGTCTTATGGGTGGTTTCTCTCTTATATCTACATGAGATACTTGGAGCATGCTCCTCAGCTGATTTCAAATTCAAACTGTTAATGTTTCTAAAACTCTCGCTCACAGGAGCATATCTCTGTCCCGTGCGTCTCAAGATACTGTCTTCCTTCAGCATTTGAACTGTCCTCAAGCATTAGTTTCTGCTGTGTCTTTTTCTAAAAGAGTGACATATGTATCCTTTTTTTATTGTCCTCTGTCATTTCCCCACTCCTTCTGATGGTTGAACCTTGATTCTTTCGTTCCCTACCATAGTGTAGGCTAATGTTCTTAGCCTACTTAGCACTCTGGATTTGAATGTCTTCTTTCCTTTTTCATCCTCACTTATTTCTGACCTAGACATTTTTCCCCCCAATACAATCTTCTAGATTTTGCCTTATGGAAGCTTCCATCACAAGAGAAATGAAATCAATAAGTTCTATGCCTTCCAGAGAAGAGCCTTTATTCAAGCAGAATATTTTCAACTTGATCTCTAAGAATGGAATAAACACATAAACGTATTCTTCCAGCAGTCCAACATCTAACCCAGATCTGAACATGAAATGTTGTCACACTGTCTGGCTTCCTTTAAAATACCTCAACTTTACTGTTTCTTCCACTCAGATCTTAACTCCATAAAGCACTCAGGCAATAGGCAATGCATACCTCTGCACCTACGACTGCTGTGAAATCTTTAGAAGCATCCAGTACTTTTTTCCTTTTCTTTTAGTGTTGTCTTCCTGGTCATCCCCCCGAACATCTCTCCAGGTTCTCTCTTGGAGCAGCTTCCTCATCGGGCATGTTTCCAAATTGTTTTCACTACAAACTCCGTAGCTGCGTCTTAAAAATAACACTTCTCAATAATTTCTTGGATCTTGGCTCCCTCTGGGGGAAGTCATTTCAGCTTCCTCTTGTATTCCTTACTTCCCTCCTTTTCGGATTTCATTAAACCCCATTCATATTTCCAGTCAATTTACAGTTAGGACTCCGTACCTTTCCTGGGGCTCTCTTTAAAACCATTGAGATGTGTGAATAAAACTTTTAAAAAATAAACCAATACTTTTAAAAAGTATTGAGAATGTGGTACATCTTTTTCCACTTTTATCTCTATCTTGGCTGGCCTTTAAGATCTCATTTTCCTCTTCATAAATTCAAAATTTCAAACTTTCTCCTAAGGAAATTTCTTTCTTCCTAAGAAACGTGTTTTTATTTTGCTTCTTCCACTGCTCCTGTTGCACAAATAAGCTGAAAGATGTTTTCAAACCTCTCTACTTCCCATTTAATCTATTTCCAAGAGACAGGTGTTCCATATTTTCAAACCATTCTAAATCTTTCTTGAAATATTTCTTGGGGACATTGTGTTACTTGCCCAAACATTTACAGTTGCTCCCTAACTCTCTGGGGTTTCAACAATGGCATTAGATTTTTCGCTACCTCAATCCAAAATGGTGATGGTCTTTATGAGAACTCCCCATTTATTTCTGTTAATCAGTAAAATCTACTTTCCTTCCCTATAGTCTCATGATCAGAACTAACACAGCCAGACTGGGGCTCCATTGTGGTAGGTGGCTTTGAACATGTGAACAAGCCTCAGAAATTCAAGGTAGGTTTCTTCACAGTTCTCTCTTGAGAAGGTAGATAAAAACAATCTGAAAGAGGATCAGAAGTTGGGTCAGCCTGCCTACGCCTTCTGTCAATTAATATTATTCTACAGATTTGAATTAAAAACTCAATAAAATATACAATATTTCTTGTGCCCTTTAGCAATTGACTTTCCCAATTTTCTCATATTAAAATGCAAGAATTCACCAATACTCTAATTCCATAATATGTCAATCTAAAGCACCCTTGGGCTTTACAACTGCTATTCTGGGCTCAGTATCAAGATTATCATTACTGTTATTGCTGAGCAAATTAAAATCCACATATCTTTATGAATTTTATGACAAAAAATGTGAGGATGCATTAGATATGATTGGGATTTCCATTTTAAATGACCTTAAATTTAAGACATTCTCAAAAATAGCATACACTGAGGAACTGCGTGCTTTCAATCAGTGTGTGTGTTCTAAAATAGCCCTTAGATTTTTTAGTCTATATACTTAAAAAAAAAATCCTGAAATTCCCATCCATATAAATTAATCATATTATACAGTAGCACAATATTGTCCTGATATAAAAGGGTATGGTATTTAGCATAAAAGAACTTAGAAAACTTGCCTTTAGTGTCGGAAGGGTTGATCTCAGGAGAAAAGGGAACAAACAAGGAATGTTTCTGACGAGCCTACCTGCATAACCTTACGGCGCCACATGGTGTCGCTCTAAACTAAGGTTCTAAGGGTGGAACAAACACTAGAATAAATCGTCAAAAGACACGCTTTACAGATAAAAATGTTCACTTAGAAAGAATTTATGAACTACTCTCAGCAACCTTACAATATAAAACGTTTCATTTTGGTGAGTTTATACTGGATTTCACATGCCTGTTATCAAAAACTGGATCTCTTGTTTCTAAAGTTTTGGTAACGGATGGTAGTGTTGGTAGCACAACACTGTGAACTTAATTAACAGCTCTGAATTGTGTATTTCAATGTGGTTAAGAGGAGAAATCTTAGGTTGAATATAGGTTACTAGAATAAAAATTTAAGTAAAAGATATAGGACTGTACAATGTAAATAGCGAGCCTTATTGTAAATGATGGGCTGTGGTTAATAGTTCAATTATAAAAATGTTTGTTCACAGATTGTAACAAATGTACCACACTAATGCAAGGTGTGAAAAATAGGGTAGTATATGGGAAGTCTGTACTTCCTGCATGACTTTTCTGCAAAAACAATTCTCCAATAAAAAAAAAATGGGCCTCTTCTCAGAGTTCTGAGCACAAGGGGAGTCTACAGTTTGGGGAGGACCCCTGCTAAGAGGTGTGTGCCACTCGGGAAAGCCAGTGGGGCACGTGCATTTGGGTTCCCTTGTCCGAGCTGCCTCCTTGCCAAACAGGGTCCAGAGAGAAAAGCCTACAGCTGGAAATATTCAAATGAAATTTAAGAACAGCAGACATAAAGGAATTCATACAGCTTATAAGTCAGAGCAGGTCACCCACAAAGAAACCAGGACAAGAAGAACCTCAGACATCACAATAAAAATGCCTGCAAGAAAACAAGTATGCTTAAGTACATAAGGAAAAGAACTTTGGATATAAAATTACATATCGAACCAAATGCCCTTTTAAATATGTTGTTATAATAAAAATACACTGCAGGGATATGAGTTCAGAAATTTTTCTACCTAAAGAAATGTTCATGAAGGAAATGATAAAATGAGGCACTGCAAGAGATAAGGCAATTAAGCATGATCAACAGCATAATAAACTTGGTTGTGGTCTAAAAAATCAAATGCCAAGAAATCAAAAAAGAAAAAATATCCATTAAAACTCTGGACTAAATTTCTAGAACATATCCGATTAAGGAGAAAGAGGATAAAATATTTATTAGAATGTGTAAAACTACTTCTACCTTGCACATACTTCAACTTTGTCCTGGAAAATTGTGGGAGATAGGACACATAGAGGTGGAAAATGTCTGCAGAATGGTAACTAAAATGATCAAGTGTTACTATCAGGAAACGCACTTAAATGATTGTGATCTTAAGCCTGAACAAGGATCTGAAAATGGTTTGACATTTATAAAATTATGAAAGGAATAAATGGGGGGACCTCATTTTCAGAATACTGATGTAGGAGGCATTGCTTTAAATCTGAAATAGTCTTAAAAATAGACTCATCCACACAAAATCCCTTGGCATTTATGGAATTCTATTTATGGTTTAAATATATGGGATGCATAAAATTTCTCCCTGAGCAAAATGATGACATTAATACCTTGTTATCATCAGACTGTGGCATTCAGTACATCATGCTATGTTGTACTGACTATCAAATACAATTTGAATTTTTAAATTACACATATACATATATATAGGTATATATAAGTACATTTATGTATATATATATTTATATATGCACTAAATATATATATATATATGCACTAAATATGTGTATACCAGTGCCCTGCTGCTTTTGTCATTTCCTTACACCCCTGATGCAGCAGTCTCTAGGCAATAAAGGTATTTGCAGACAGACACTACATTAGCTGTTGGTCTTGTCAGAGCTAGGCATCTCCTGTCACCCAATGCCTCCTAATGAGCCCTGGAACCAACTTCCCTGGGGGCAGCTAACTATTCTTTTCTGGTCTTCCCAGAGGATAGGTTTACTTTTGCTACTATAGCAACCACTGTTAACCGCTTTCTCCCTGACTCTCTAAGCTTCTTAGTGGTTTGGATTTCTTTGCAAAAATATTATTCAAAAAGCTTTCAGTTCTCTCAAAAGTGTGTTTTAAAAAGCTAGGCTTTGTCCATAATAAATATTTGTTATAAATCAAGCATTACATGTGTTATTTCTCCATTTACAAGTGTACCTGCAACCCCTCTTTGGGAGCACAGTCATGATTTAAGTCAAGTTAATCAGCTGCTCAGACCAGGTTCCTTGATGCTGAAACTTGTGGTTCCAGGAGATGTCGCCATTCTTATGACAAATGAAAACTCTGAGTCTGAAGATACTTCTAGGCTGTTACAAGCACTGATTTTGAGTAGTTTTCCATGATAATATGTGTTGTATGATAAATACCACACAATGGACTGGCTTAAGCCATTGGAATTTATTAGCTCATGGTTTTGAGGCTAGGAGAACTCCAAAATCACATCGTCAGCAAGGCAATGCTTTCTCCTCAAAGACTGTGGCATTCTGGGGCTGGCTGCTAAAGATCCTTGGGTTCCTTGGCTTTCCCATCATGTAACAATTCACTTGGTGATGTTCTCTCCTTTCTCTTCAGGGTTCTTAATGACTCCCAGCTTTGTCTCCTTCCTATGGCTTTCTTTAGACTATGCCTGCATTTCTTCTGCTTATAAGGACTCCAAGTAATCCAGACTCAGGCCCAGCCGCCTCGGGTGGGTCACACCTCAACCCAAATAACATCTTCAAGAGGTCCTGTTTACACCCAGAGAAACTCATTCTAGATTGGATACAAAATTCGATCTACCCCCCTTAGCTTAATGAGACAAATGTCACCACAAAGTAGAATAAGTAAACACTTGCAATTATGAATAATAGTTGAACATATAGAGGCAGCTAGATTATTTCTTAGGTAAAGTCCCATTTTAGGCAAGTTATTGAAGCATCTAATTGTATAAATTTCAATTTACTCATCTAGAAAGGGGAGTTATCAATTCATAACACTTGAAGCTATGAGTATTAAATTGTATATGTGATGTACCAGACATGCATTTCAAGAATCTAAGGGTTTAATTAGCAAAGCCAAATAATGAAAAACTCAGCACCTAGATATACATGCAGTCAGTAGTTTGAGTAAGATAGAGTCTCAACAAATTGATAGCTCCTTAATAGATCCTCAAGAAGACTTTCTAAGTTTTCTAACTTATGATTTGAAGGTCTGCCTTCCTCTCTCTTATTGACTATTACAATGTCTGTTCTTCCCTGTCTGCTCTCCTGTTAACCATAAGGTAATTCTCAAAGATACTTTAACAAGAAAATTTGTAATTTTGAAATATTAGGGAACCAGAATGTGAAGTGGACTCTTCTCCCTTCTGACCATTTTTTTTTCTTTTCCTTTTTTCTGTTTATGAAATGTAGTTCCTGGTAACAACAAACATTTATTTAAAATTCCATATCTGTGGTCTTACTGTGTACAATTTGGCAGAAAAAAGACAAAGTTTGTGAAAGGTATGAGTTGTTGATGTCTTCCTTTCTATTGGGTGGGGCTGAGCTGGCTGGCTTCTGCTCCATTTCTAAATTCACTTGAGGTTCCTGAACAGGCTGTTCAGCCTCTGAGTCTCTCAGCCTCTGCCTAAACCTTTCCCCAGCTCTTAAATAGTCTCTCTGCATTTCCCCTTACAAATCGGAGGCCTCAGGCAAGAAGAACCAATCCTGTTCAAGTCACATGAAACCATCCAGTCCCTGGTCTGTAAAGTTGTAATTGCACGGCAGAGATGACTCAAAATTATCATTCTCTCTCCATGGTTTTGGGCATGATACACTGAAACATTTAAGAAAAAAACCTGGAAAACTTCAACCCTGCATAGATAAAGTCATGCTATATGTGGGCAGGCAAGGGACACAAATGAAAAATAACCAGGAGAAATTCCATTAAAAAGCCTTTAAGAAATGCCAAACACCCATTGCAAGGAATAGGAGCTCAAGGTAGGATTACTACCTCCCCATCCATTTATGAAAACCACCCTAGAAATACTAGAAATACTTAGAGAACTCACGAAAAGAATCCCTGCCCTCCAATAAGGACCATATGGCCCCAGGTAAAAGGGATTCAAAATTCCTTCCCTGTAGGAGTGTATTTGAAATTAACTCCTCCACTTTCTGAACTTTAACGTTTGAGTTACTGAAAATACATTAAAATGGAGGAAGTCCCTCAGAGTAAGCTTAGAATACTAAAGCCAATGTAGAGATGCATTATTTTTATTTGAAAGTAAAATAGTGGGAAGTATTTAAACTTAAATGTGAAGAACTGTAAACTAGTCTCCTTTGAGAGATGGTTTTATAGGGAAAAATATCTTTTTTTCCTCTAAAAAAGAGCTTGAAGGGATGGACGGAGGATACAGGATGTAGTAAGAATTAACTACATCAATAAGTTATTTTCTGACTCAACGGGAAGGCACTATGAGGGAATATCAAGTCGGATGAGGACATGTATGATGTCCATAATTCAATCTTAAATTATTTTTTAAACCAATGAGTTTTGCATGCGTTTAAGAATATGGATGCAAAATCGTATTCAGAGTTAAGTCTTCAAAATTCAGTGGAAGAGATGTTTACATATTTTAAATGTTCTAATCAGTTGCTCACCCTGGATGGAGATGTGGACTACTTTGAGCAGATGGAGGTATTATATGACTGAGCTAAATGGTCACTCTTCTGGTGGAATTATGAAAAAAATGGCATCATAACTAAAAATAAAGTTCAAAGTCTTTATTCAGGGTCATGAAGAAGAATCTAGGTCATTCTTTTGGCCTGTCTGGAAATGAATAACATCATTAAATGGGATATTATAGACATACTGAAGAAAAAGAAAATATTATATTAATACTCATATTTTTGAATTTGTAAAGGGTAAAAGAATCTGACCTATTGGACTGACAGCCTGGAATCTAATCTGAAATATGCAATCAATAAACTTATTCAGATGAACTATTCCAATTTTATGTTTAGCATTAAAACATCCCAAATAACTTTAGATTGACTGTATTCACAAATATAAATTTTACTCACATCAAAAGTGTTCCCACGCTCCACAACTACATACAAAATGAAATCCAGATAGTACATCAGTGTAGTTTTATTTTGAATTCAACAAATTTTAATGGAGTAGGACATTTTTGCATAAGATTGTTTGATATTTGTGTTTCTTCCTCTGTAAAATAGCTGTTCATGTCTTCTGCCCATTTTTATGTTATGTGCTCTGTATTTTTATTGATTTTTATTAGGTACTTCATTTTTAGTTATATGTGTTATAAATAACTATTCCCACTCTGTTTCTTGTCTTTTCACTTTCTGTCATGTCTTTCAATAATGGTATCAATTTTTCTTTTCAAGTGGCATGTTTTTTTCTTTGTTTAAGAAATTATTTTCTACCCCAAAATAGCAAAGATGTTCTCACATATTCTTCTAAAGCTTTTAATATTTTGCTTGTTCATTTATATCTTTCCCTTTGGAATTGATTTTTGTTCAATGTAATATTCAGATCTAAATTAAATTGTTTTGTCCTTATAGATATTAAATTGTCCAAGCACAGGGGGTGCATGGGTGGTTCAGTGGTAGAATGCTTGCTTTCCATGCAGGAGACCTGGGTTCAATTCCCAGACCACACACCCCGCCCCCGCAAAAAGAAAAAAACAATTGTCCCAGCACAGCATATATTTTTCTCCAGTTTTCTCCAATGTGACACCTATGATATATCACGTTTCCATTGACTTCTAGTCTATTTCTGGGCTGTCTATTCTATTCCATTGATCAGTGTTTACTCCTGCGCCAATGCCACATTGTGGTCATCGCTCCGCTTTTATTTAAGTCTTGGTAGCTAGCAGAATATGTTCTCTCACCTTATTCTTTTCTGTATGAATGCCTTGGCTACACTCCACTTTTACTCTTCTATACAAATTTTAAATCAACTTGTCAAGATCCTTGAAAACAACTTCTTAAGATTTGCAGTGAAATTTCATTGAATCTGTAGAAAATCTGGGGAATAAAGGGCATCTGTGATGCTGCTTTCAACCAATTTATATATTTTATATCTCTATTTATTTGGGTCATGCTTAGTTTAGTTCAATAATGTTTTATAATTTTGCATGTCTGTTGCATGCCCTTTGTTAGTTTTACTAAAAGATAATGTTTTTTGTTGCTAATTTTTTTAATTTATGTTTTTTTCTTAATTTCTATTTTAAGGAAATACAATTAATTTGTGCATACTGATCATATAGCTATGATCTGATAGACATTAATCAATGCTAATAATTTGTCTGAATGAATTATTTTAATTTTCAATACAGATAGCCTTAACTATGTTATTGACAGTTTTGTTTCTCTTTCCCATCCTTATCTTTTTTCTTCTTTGTCTTCCTGACAAGCTAGAACTTTCAGCATAATATTTAATAGGTGTGCCCTCATCTACTTCCAGATAAGGGAAATTCTTCTCTCTTTTCTCCCTTAACATAATGTTTGATGTCAGTCATTGATCCTAATCATTTATCCTGATATTTCCCAACTATTTGAGCATTATGACACCCATAATAAATAAAGTGGAGGGGCACACTGGTATAAACGGATGAGATTGCTCAAGGCTGGAAGCAACAGAATAGTCTGTCCTGCCTATTCCACAATCCCTAGCTGTATCTAGAGCTGAGGAAATGATCCAGTAGCACACTTGTGACATATTCTTGATTCACAGATTGAAAAGCTTTGCCTTGATTCTGAGGAACAATAAGCAGGAAGACCAAACTAGTACAATATTTGTTGTTATTCACTCCTTCTATACTCTTAGCAACAGTGGCTTCAGTTACTGGGTACACACAGCCAAACAAGGAATATGTATCAGCCTTGTCTAATCCATTCAAGACCCCTTGGAGCAACATAATCTATTTGCCTCCTATGTGCTGGCTTTGGCAAGAGGACCGTTTTATTAATAATTTTAGCTGCAGCAGAGACCAGCAATGTACATCACCATTCTACCCATTACTGTATGGCTTGAGTTCCAGTATGTCCATTTATTTCAAGTTCTCACAGCAAGAACCCGAATGCAGGCATCCACTTGTTGATTTCCATTGCCATCAGAACTGGCATAGGGGCTCTTCAGTGATCAGGAATATATTCTACTTTTATCTGTCATCAGAACTGTCATTGTTATTTACAAAGATCAGTATCTGACACAGGGGGTCCCTTTATCGTCCAGTTATCTCCAGCCCATTTGCCAGAACATATTGCAAGTTCACTGGTAATAGCTCAAGAGTCAGAAACACCCAACTAGTGGGGCTTTTTTTGTTTCCATTTCTGCAATTTCCAGGAATGTAGCCTGTAATTCAGCACACTGCTGAGTTGCTCTTACCTTCTTCCATGAAGCATTTTCCTCCTGATGGATACAGGACAGCTTTCCATACGGCACCATGGCATCCCCTTCTGCAACCATCATCTGTGAACCAGGCCAATTGCCTGGCATCCTGGAGCAATTGATGGCAAGACCTGTTCAACAATTGCAGGGGGCAAGTCTTTAGATGAGGTCCTAGTGGAAAAGAGACTACTTGATCATAAACACATTGAGTCCTTCCTGTGCATCTCAGCAGAATGCTTCTGCAATACGATTTCCAGTTTTATGATGGAATTTCTATGGACGTCACTCTCCTTGAAGTGATGCTTTTCTGACATTACCTATGGCAGAATGTATAATTCAGAAGTTGATATAATTTTCTCTTCTTCCCTGATTGGGGTTATCTTAAGAATGTCCAGTTTAAAGACCATTATTACCAGTAATGGTCTTTAAAAGAATATACTGGAGAATAGTATGTAGTTTATTTTGTAGTCCAAAATCCCAGTGGCCATGGGTGAGCAGTGATTATGGGCTTTTACCGGAGACTTGAGCTGGTATGAGTGCAAATCTCCTAAGGCCGTTTCAGCAGAGGCTCCTATGGTCCTAGTGGTAAAAATTGGACTATAGCCTTCTGCAGTTCCAAGAAGACTTATTCAGGTTTATGATCAAATACGGTATTTTCTCAGGTGACTTAATGGGTTGGGCCCAAGAGATCCCTAACTGGGGGATCACTTTCTCCCTCAGCCAAGCATTAGGCCTCATTTGGTCTTCGGGCGAAGGAGCAACATTTATCCCTAGTCATCTGCAGTGTGCCCCAGGGTACACCAGCCTATGTAAGCCCCACAACAACCTGGGTGAGGTCCTAGATTTTTTTCAGGGTTCATTAAGCATCTCCAATCAGTCATTTAAGTTTTGATCATGATAAGGTTGCTTTTAGCTTGAGTCTTGGTTTCAGAGATAATCACAATATTACCAAATGGTATATTAGAGCAATTGTCCAGTTGTGTTAGAGCCAGAACAGCTTCATTAGATTGTGACAAGTTGCAGAGAATCCAAATATCCTAGAGGTACAACTTAATTGGAAGCCATTCTGCCTGAATAGACGTTGTGACTGACTCTCCCTGGTAACTGATATTGAAAAAAGCCATTGGCCAGGTAAAATATAGAAAACCAGTCAACTTTAGCTTGTTGTATCAGTTGAATAGTCTTATCAGGGTTGCTGAAACTGTTTAAAGGAGTTCCTTATAGCCCACTGCCAGTTTCCATGATCCATCAGGTTTCTTCACCAGCCACATCAGACTGGTGTGGTGAGTGTGT
The DNA here is from genome assembly GCA_004026745.1 of Myrmecophaga tridactyla. Lineage (NCBI taxonomy): Eukaryota > Metazoa > Chordata > Mammalia > Pilosa > Myrmecophagidae > Myrmecophaga > Myrmecophaga tridactyla. The sequence goes on along the minus strand of PVIY010056104.1, from coordinate 41 downwards.
GGTCACTAATAAACCTGCATCTCACACGTCCTTAATTAGAA
>PVIY010056103.1:0-13448 GCA_004026745.1 Myrmecophaga tridactyla | reverse complement strand
ATCCAGTTTATGGAACAAATGCTATAGAAACTTCCCAACCTGTCCACAGTTTTTTATGTGCCTATGTTTTATTCTTCTCCTCTAAATAGTATATTTACTAAAATCAAGACAAAGTTTAGAAAAAAGATAGGAAAAAGAGCATTGTGGCCTTATACACACATACTTCAGAAGAACAATTTCATGAATTATTATGAGGGTATGTGAAAAATTTTCTGTTATATTTCATTGTTTAATATTCTGATAGTCATACAGATTTTTAATTTCAAAGACCCAAATGGGTTGTGACATACAAAATAGCATGACTGAAAAATTTAACTCCATTTCATTGAGATATCCTGAAGAAAATGAAATGAGAAAAAAAGTTCTAATGGAGAATCTTAAGTAAAATTAACATCTTGGCAATGAAAATCTTTATCTAAAAATAAAGTTAATGATAGTGATGGTAGCACAACATTGTGAATGTAACTGAGAGCAATGAATTATACATTTGCATGTGGTTAAAAAGGGCAAGTTTCAGGTTGTACACATTTTACCAGAATAAAACTTTAAAAAATAAAGGTAAAAATCAAACAAATGTGAGCAGTGCAATCGTGGTTTAGTGGCAGAATTCTCTCCTGCCATGCCGGAGACCCAGGTTCAATTCCTGGAGCCTGCCCATGCCAAAAAAAAAAATCAAACAAATGCAGCAAAGGGTGAAGCAAGTTATTAGAGGCTTTTAATGGATTATTTGAAAATATATAGTGTGCTTTGATTATTTCCTTTATAGAACACAATACAATATTCAATTTTTTGATAAAGGGATAATCTTGTAAATCATATTCACAAAGGCTTTTTTCACTTGTTCGTTCCTTGGGGCATAGATGAAAAGTTTTGAAAGTAGGACAACCGAGGTTTTGAGCACTGCAATTCACTTGGAAAAGGAAATTCTTTTTTGGACTGAGGGTTTAATGTACATGAAGATGCCACTGCCATAAGAAAGAGAGATCTCAATTGCGTGGGAAGAACACATGGAAAATGCCTTTTTCCTCTGATTAGTTGAAGGGATTTTTAGAATCAGTGCAATGTAGGTGTAAGATATTATCACCACTACCAGTGTGACCATAAGGTGTCAATGAAAATGAAATGAAAGCTATCATCTTGAGAGCCTTTTATTGGAGCAGATCTGCATGAGAAGGGTAGTGTCACAGATGAAGTGATCAACAATTTTGGAGGAGCAGAAGTCAAGGTTTAGAATGAAGATTAGTGATGTAAAGATGGTAAAGAGCCCAGCAAGCCAACAAATGAGGACAAGCTGTACTCAGACTTTGCTGCTCATGATGGTCGTGTAGTGCAGGGGCTTACAGATGGCAACATAGTGATCATAGGACATGGCTGTCAGCAGGTAAAATTCAGATGTTCCAAAAAGAAAGATAAAAAACACTTGACTGACACAACAGTTATAAGAAATCTTTGTCTCAGTTGACACCATAACCAAAAGGAAAGAAATGGCCTCCTCCCCGGTGGACTTGCTGAGTTACTATTTTAGAACATTCAGATAAGTGTGAAGGAATCTATTACATATATATATAGATTTCCTTATTTACACATTATTCAATTGTGACATTGATAGGAATTAATAAAGATAAAATTTCTAAATAAATATCTCATTATATCAAACCATTCCTAAACTTCAACACTCTCACACACCCAACAAACTGCAAAGGAAAACAACAACATCATACATTATGAAACCACTAGAACTTGGGAGAAAAAATGAAAATATATTTAGTTTTGCTAGATAGTGTGAATATCAGATACTTAAGAAATATTAAAATCTTTCCACTTTTAAATTGTCTTAGAAGTGTATTTTCCTTCTCTCTTTCTTTACACAAACCAAAATGCAAAAGGTAGAATGAAAAAAGTAATCTTGCAATTCTTAAGAAAAGAAAGACTACTAAATGGTATTATAGATCTATGCAACCGGAAAAACTATCTTTAAAGTTTAAAATTACTATTACTTCTTAATTTGGAGTCATAAAACTACCAGCCAAATATATTTAAAATCCTAAAAAGATTTCTGTAATGAGGTATATTGAGGTATATATGAAAATTTCTTCAGGCAAAACCATCTGTGCTTCAATACATAACTCTTTTATCAGGCTAATGAAACTAGCACACTGTTTCTCCATTCCTCTTTCCATGCACTTCCACAATGTATCATTATTTTAATCCAGGTTTTGAAACTACTATATTTTACTATTGTGTTGCAGATATCAGGCTGGTCTATTAAATTTTCCCCTTTTCTACAGTGTACATATTTAAGTATTGTTCACTCTTGCACGTATTTCACACAGTATCATATTAAAATTACTAATCTCTTGATGCCGTGGAGGAGTTATGCTTTCTGTGCCCTGCAGAAAAATATCTCATATCAATGAAGAATTATCACAGTGAAACTGAGATCCCAAAACAACATTACCTAAAGGATCACCAATTTGTATAATATACAAATGTCCTCTGCAGACATTAAAAATAATAATAATAATAAAAAGTGAGGAAAGACTTTGCAGCTTATTTTTTTCTTTTAAAAAATATGGAACACTTCAAGAATTTGTGTGTCATCCTTGCTCAGGAGCCATGCTAATCTTCTGTGTATCGTTCCAATTTTAATACACGTGCTGCCAAAGCAAGCACTTTGCACTTATTTTAATTATGTTTACAGTGATTTCAGTACAGATGGCCTCCCGGATGGCCCCGCCCCACTGTGCGGCCCTAACTACCCCATCACCACCCTTTCTGCCACCGTTCACTCTCCATTCTAGACTCCACTTTTTTTTGGAGTGGGAGAGGGGGGTTGGTTATGAAGTAGGGGGCGTACTACATCACGAAGTTGTCAGTTATGAAGTGGGGATTTTACTATACGACCGAGCAAGCTGAAAGGCGATAGACCAGAACCACGCCCGTCAGAACAGAAACCAGCTCCTCCTTCCGCAGGAATTCTGTTTTGCGAGAGCGCATGAGCCATGCTGGCACCTCCTACCAGACCTGCTCTGAACTCAACAAAACTCACAACATAGTCTCTGATCTGTCACGAAGAGATACAGTGAGAACCACTACACACGACCCAATAAAGCTGTTGGATGGGGAAAAAAATTTGAGAAACTTGAAATCCCAGATACAAAGATAAGGATTCAGAAGCAAAAAGAGGTAAAAGTAGGTTGTGTGAATATTGGTTAGAGAATATAGCTTGTGAGAAATGTGTCATTATCAATGCTCTAGAAATACTGAAATGATTGGAATCTTATTTAGCCATCACAAATGGTGTCCTTAACTTTGACCATTTGGTTATGAAGTGACAGCCAGGTTCCATCATTGTAAATTTACTATTTTTTTTCCTTTGAAATGCCTAAGAATCTTGTGTGGAGGCACAATGAGAATATTTAAAATCCTATAACTTCTCAAACATTAACTCACTAATTTCAGCATCCACTTGATGATTCTTACAAGAGTCCGTTAATATCATCATAATTCCTGTTAGGTCAGGGAATGGGGAAGGGCACTGCAACTGGAGCTGCGAAGCCTGTGTCGCCCCTCCCAACCTGACTTCTGGAACTAATGAACTGCCCCTTCCGGACGTCACCTGACCTCCATCCTTAAAAGCTGCCCGCACCAAAGCCCATGCGCACACTCACCTCCCTCCATCTTGGGTTTGGTGAGTTCTGCCCGGGAGCGCAGAAATACCCTCCCCACTTTAAATTTCCTGGTGTACCTTTCTTCTTTCTCACTTTTCACCTCCTAAACCTTTCATCTGGTGCCGGAAACCTGGGAGAGGAGCGCGGGTGCTGCCTGCCTGGCCAAGGGCGCCCCGGCTTCCTCTCTCCTCCTTCCTCCACAAAGCCAGCGACAAGGGATCCTTCGGCCCACCACTGCATCCACCACAGATTGGGGAAGTCCTTTCCCTCCTAGCCCTGCTGCCAGGTCTCACGGTTCCGAGAGAGCCTGTCTGTTAATTACTCTCCAAAAATCGTGAATTCACGTCAGGTTCTCTTCCGAGGGCTGAGGTGAACGGGGACGCCCGCAAGCCTCATACCCTTTTTCCGGGACTCAAAAAGCTGTGGGGACACCCCGCTTCTTGTTTCCCTCCCAAATTCAGGTCCAGGACCTGAAAGGGCCTCAAACCAGGGTGAGACGTCCCGTGGGGAGACGAGCCCCCGCTCGTAAGAGCTCCGAGGACTCTCTCAGGGCATTGGGACGCCGACACCCCCTGGGCCAGTCCTTTCTCCTTTGAGACCCGTCAGTATGGGCAGCAGGTCCTCTCTCATGGGCCTGAGGATGGGACTTTCAATTTTAATATCTTTACAGACCTCTGCAACTTTTGCCAGAGGAACAACAAATGGGCCGAAATTCCTTATGTCCAGGCTTTTTTCTTTCTGCGCTCCTGCCCCTCCCTTTGTATCCTCCTCTCCCTCACTCTCCCCTCCCCTCCCTCCAGTGGCACTCGAGTCACCATCTTGCCTTTCCCTCCCCCCTTCTGCTTCGGCAACATCTCAGTCGCCATCTTCTCCTTCTATTCCTCCTTCTGTTCCGGTGACGTCCCAGCCGAAATCTTGCCCTCCTCTCTCCCCTTCCGCTCCGGTGGCACTCCTGCCACCATCTTGCCTTTCTCTTTCTCCTCCACCTGTGGTGCTCCAGCCACCATGTTAACCCCCTCTTCCACCCCCGCTCTGACAGCATTCCAGCCACCACTTACCCTCCCTTCCATCTCCATCCAGTTCCCCACTGTCCTCAACAGCCTTGCCCTCCTCACCTATAAGCTCTCATACCCACTCAAAGAACTCTTTACTGTCCACTACGGGAAGTGGTGGTGCCTGAGGGGTTTGAGTACACACCCCTTTCTCCCTAGCTGACCTCTCTAATATTGAGGAACGGCTAGGTTCATTCTCCAGTGACCCAACTGCCTATACTAAGGAATTTCAATATCTAGCTAATGCCTACGATTTAACCTGGCATAACATTGATGTAATCTGCTCTTCTTCCCTCACTACAGATGAAAGAGACTGCATTTTCAATGCAGCCAGGGCTCATGCTAACCAGGTGCATATAACTGACCACATGATGCTGGTAGGGGCCGAGGCTGTGCCAGACCAAGAGCCAGGGTGGGAATATCAGGTTGACACTCCAGCGGGGAGGAATGGGTGGACTAAATGGGACAAAATGCTTACATGCCTCATAGCCGGCATGCAGAAGGTTTCACATAAAGTAGTAAACTTCCATAAGCTAAGGGAAATTACCCAGGGTCCTGATGAAAACCCAGCTGCTTTTCTACACTGGCTCACAGAAACTCTCTCCCAATATACCAGCCTAGACCCCAACTCAGAGGCTGGTAAAACTGTTTTAGCCACACACTTTATATCCCAATCAGCTCCAGATATAAGGCGTAAGCTTAGAAAAATTGAAGACGGTCCTCAGGCCCCTATCCATGACCTGGTAAACATGGCCTTTAAAATTTTTAATACTCGTGATGAACTGGAGAGGGCAGAAAAGGAATCCCGGGACCACTGAAAGGTGAATTTACAAACCCAATCCCTGATTGCAACTCTGTGGCCCACTTCAATGGAGAAGAAGCTGGCTATGACTAATCCACCACCAGGAAAGTGCTTCAAATGTGGCCTTGATGGACACTGGTCCCGCCAGTGCCCCAATCCTCAACTGCCCAAGGGACCATGCCCTCTCTGTGGTAAAAAGGGACATTGGGAAAGTGACTGCCCCTTGGTACCTGGCCGTGGAGGGGCCGTCCTTCCAACCCCTAACCCACCACTAGCAGTCCTGGGCCTGGCCACTGACGACTGACAATGCCCGGCCTCAGAGACCCCAATTACCCTCCTCAAGCCAAGGGTAACAATCAAGGTAGCAGTAAGTCCACCTCCTTTTTAGTGGACACAGGGGCTACCTTTCTCTGTCCTCCCCTCCTACTCAGGTCAACTCCTTTCTTCCCAGGTCACGGTTATGGGCATAGATGGCTGTCCTTTGCACCCCTTAACTACTGGGTCGCTTACATGTTTAATAGAAGGGTACCCCATTACACATTCTTTCTTAGTAATGCCTTCTTGCCCCAGCCCACTAATGGGGCAAGACCTTCTTGCCAAATTAGGACCCCCACTACACTGGATAAAAAACCCTCAAACAAAACTTCATAGCAAGTGCCAGACTAATGTCACTATCCACAACACCACCCATGCCCCCAAAGGACAATATTTCTGGTGTAACAGAACTCTTACCAAGTGCCTTAACTCCACTGCCCCAGGACCATGCTTCCTGGTAACTATTGTTCCTCAATTGACCCTTTATGGGGAGTCTGAACTAACTTGGCTACTGCCCTCTCCTCGCTCAAAAAGGGATGCCTTTCTTCCTATCCTAGTAGGCATCAGCCTAACTGCTTTGGTCGCAGCCTCAGCTGCAGTGGGAAGGGCACTGGGACATGGTATTTTAACCTCTCAAAACTTTGAGACTCGACTACAGGTAGCCCTGGAATTGACATCAGAATCCCTCTCCTCTCTACAATGCCAACTCACCTCACTAGCCCAGGCAACTCTTCAAAATCGATGGACCTTAGACCTGCTGACAGCCCAAAAAGGAGGAACGTGTATATTTCTACAAGAGGAATGCTGCTATTAAGTCAATGAGTCAGGTCTGGTGAAACAAAATACTCAAACCCTAAACAAACTAAGAGATGATCTCTACCAAAGAAAAAAGGAAACAACTCTGCCCTAAGCTGGTTTTCTTCTCCTCTGGCGACATAGCTCCTCCTGCTACTAGGATCAGTTATCCTAATCTGTCTTTTTTTCTCCTAGCTCCCTACCTCCTCAGCTTCCTTCAGGGATACATGAAGGAACTATCCTGGATAGCAGCCAACCAAATGCTCCTGCATCATTATCATCACCTGCCTTCCTCACCAGACTCCTACAGCCAGCCTCCCCACTCCCCTGGCTATGACAGTTCCAGCCTATAACCCCACACCACCCCATTACAGCAGGAAGCAGCCAGAAAGATCTCGGCACCCTATTATCACAAAAAGGCTGGAATGTTAGGTCAGGGAATGGGGAAGGGCACTGCAACTGGAGCTGTGAAGGCTGTGTTGCCCCTTCCAACCTGACTTCAGGAACTAATGAACTGCCCCTTCCGGACGTCACCTGACCTCCATCCTTAAAAGCTGCCCACACCAAAGCCCATGCGCGCACTCACCTCCCACCATCTTGGGTTCGGTGAGTTCTGCCCGGGAGCGCAGAAATACCCCCCCACTTTAAATTTCCTGGTGTACCTTTCTTCTTTCTCACCCTTTCGCCTCCTAAACCTTTCAATTCCTATACATAATTCTGAAATTCTTTCCTTTTTTCCTATATTTTTAGTTGACTTTCTACTATGAAGATGAGTATGTATGTATATATGGAAGTATAGACTCATTGATTCTCATTTTATCTAGTGGTTTACAATCCTTAACCATCGTTGTCTATTGTCATGCTAACATCTTCTCAAATTTGAGTCAGCTTGAACCCATTAAAACTGGTTCCTCTGCTTTTTATCATTTCCCCAGCATCATTTGAACACTTCCTTACTTTCTAGCTCAGTCAGATATTCAAAGCTTATCTGGTACTATCCTTGCATTACTATCCTTGTATTTTCCTTAAAATAAGCCATTGCCCTAAGGAGCCTGGTTTTCTATAAATAGAGAATAGAATTTGGAAACCTAGATTGAGTGTTCATTGTTCCTGGGCTGTCTGTTCTTCTGGGTGCTCTCAGTGAAAATACTTTTTAAATGGTAGACATGTGACAGATACACATATGTTCACATCCTTCCCTATCTACTTTGTCTATTCAGCAATTACTGACACATTCTTCATACTGACCTCTCCAAGTCAAATCCACACAGATCTATCTCTCTGCTTTGAGGCTTTGTAACTTTTTTCACTGGCATTGAGAGACCTGGCTTCCATTATTACTATATATTACATATTTACTGAATCATAGAAAAAAGAAATAGACAATGAAGTTTCTAATGCCTACTCATAGATTTTGCTATGAAGCCTAGTAATTAAATATGCTAGAATTCTTTTCTTCTTTAGCTTAAAGTCATATAGTCCAAACCAATGTAAAATAAGTTATTTGAGTTAGTTCTTTTCATTTTCCTTCTGTACGGTGGACATATGATTCATATGAAATACTGTTTGTTTCATTTGTTTCTCCATTCATTACATATTAGGTTTTCTCTCCTAATATATTGATATTAATTTTATTTTTTTAATAAACATGATTAACATGTTTCTAAATATCAGGAAAAGATATATACAGAGATGTATGTTCAGTTTTACTGAATACTCAGTACCCTTGAATCTATTCCAGACCCCTACATCACTGTAATTGTATAACATTATTAGCCTCTGAATTTTCCTTCAAGTAGTTTTTCTATAAATGAATCTCTCTTTCTCTCTCTCTCTCTCTTTCCCTCCCTCTTTCTCCCTCTCCACCTTTCCCTCTCTCTCTCCCTCTCCCTCTCTCTATCTTGAATTTGGAGTGGTAAATAGCTTTACTAATCATCCTAATCATCTTGATTTGCTTGAACTCCTGTTTTACCCAGGAAACCGCAAAGAAGACATGTAGGGCAACTGAGGCAGACTGACATGCCAAAGATCCCATGTGGTGATAGAGTCTTCTGCCCTTGCAGTAATAAAGCAAGTCAAACTGAAGGCAGCAAGTCTGCTAGTCTTCACCAAAGAGCACATCCTTGAATAAACAATCCTACTAGTGTGAGTTGCTGATTAACAGACGATGACCCAGACAATTTACATCCCCCCACAGCTCACATAGCCCAGGTTTTCCTCTCTTGTCTCCATCTCCCCACATCCTCTCTTTGTCCTAAACAGTCTTATAAACTACTTCCTGGAACACAGCCCTTTGGAGCAGAAAACTCCTTTGGTACTACTCTGCATGCATATTACTTTAGCTCAATAAACTTCTGTGTTAGGTTGGGGGAACAGGGAAGGGCGCTGCAACTGGAGCTGCAGAGGCTGTGTTGTCCCTCCCAACCTGACTTCTGGAACTAATGAACTGCCCCATCTGGATGTCACCTGACCTCCATCCTTAAAAGCTGCCCGTGCCGAAGCTGGCGTGCGGACTCACCTCCCTCCATCTTGGGTTTGGTGAGCTCTGCCCGGGAGCGCAGAAATAAATCACCCCCCCCACTTTAAATTTCCTGGTGTACCTTTCTTCTTTCTCACCCTTTCGCGTCCTAAACCTTTCATTTTGCATTTTGTTTTCATTGTCTGTGCATTTTCTTTTCAGCATAACCAAAATAAATACCAAAAAAATGGAGAAAAGAAGAATAGTTAAGGACTTTGGACTCAAGTACTACATTTCGGAGTTCCTTAGGTTTTCTTTTTTCTCATACAACCTAAATTTGCAGAGAAAAGCAAACAAATAAAAATTCACCAAAAACTTGCCCTCTCAAGCCAAGGAATGAGGAAAAAGCCAGCCTGACAAGTAAATGAACTTTATTGACAAATGTAACTGAGAAAATAGGACTTAAGGGATGATTTGGATTATGAATCATTTTATAGATAATTCTTTTTGCTTTCTGGTTTATTGAAGTAGACAGAGGGAAATACCTGAAATCTCTAAATTGTGAGTCTGCTGCCTTGATCTCTGATAGTGATTTTATGGTCTTTATCTTCTGCCCCTGTGATTGTAAAAATATTGTGATTAACCTTCATTTATACCCATTTATCAAGTTTTTGAAATTTAGAGTTTTACAATCACTAAAGACAGCCCCTAATGTTTATTAATGAAGGGTCTTGGGTCAGCTCAGGACTAACCCACCCCAAGTCCAAAGTTATCTTGATAACTGAGACTGGACCTAACAAAAGAGGCCCACCTGACATGCACAGAGGCTTAGACTTTAACCTACAGGCTACCTTTACCTTATTATAATACTAAGAATCATGCCTATCATCATGTTAAGACCACCATTTTCTTACATATCTTCTGTGACTAAGAATGCAATCAATCTGTGAATACTCAATAATTAAGTCACCTCTAATTACATCAGCTGGGGCCACTGTGCTCATTACCCTAAACCTTGCCCACCTTTTAATTCAATAAATCTATCAGAATTACTGCAGTCTGGGGAGAGAGATTCTGGACTGATAGCCCATTGCTCTCCTCTATACACCAAGTAATAGACTTTTTCTGTCTTCCACTATCTGAGGAACTGGTCATTTGAGTACATCAGCAAAAAGAATCCACTGACTTTATATGATAACAACTCTCTAAACTAGATAAACACCACAGAGAAAAAAACTTGAGAAAGGCTGAGTGGGGAGCCTAAACTTTCACATGTGATAAATTGTAATATAACTGAGAAGTTAGGCTTTAACATGATTACAACTATGGAATCATTATATAAGTATCCTTCTTACTTTCTGGTATATTAGAGGGAAATACCTGAAATCTCTGCCCTGTAATCCAGCTACCCTGATCCCATGACTAAGAAGTCTTTATCTTGTGCTTTTGTGATTGTAATAAAGCTGGTACTCTTTTTATCAACTTTTTTTTAACTTTAGAACCTTCTAGTCATAAGGGTGTTTAAACCCCCTAATGAAAGAATTTGAATAAAATCAGAACCAACCATTAACTTGCTTTGAGCACAGTTTCACTCCTTTACATTTGCAAATTGTTTCTGTCTATACCTGCTATTGAAATGACAATAACCCCATCTTCCCCCATATCTGCTTATACTTGATATTCAGATGACGATTCTATTTCTTGCCCTTTCTGCTTATGTTTGCTATTGAAATTGCAAAGACTTCATCACCCTTTGTTAGAATCCATAAAAACCCTGAATTCGCTAGGCTCAGGGACACACATTTTTAGACCACTAGGCCATCTGATCTGCTTCATGCCAATCAATAAACTCTTTCTCTCTTTGAAACCTCAGTATCTCAGGAATTGGTCCTTTGAGCATAATGGGCAGAAAATCGACTGCCTTTATCTTGTATCAGTAATAAGGTACCCCAGACCCCACACCAGTGTGGGCTCAGAAAAACTTAAATAAGGAGCTGAGATATTCATCCGCACCAGGAAGTACCAAGCCCATCCCTACTGAAGTATACATGGAGCCCATGTGTGGAACCAGGACTTCCAACATTCCCCAACATTAATGAGCAGCTCCTCTCCTTCAGGTGCGGTGGTTTCAGAGGAGATGGAGTATAGACTTTCATAACCAACAGTGGTAAGAAGTCTCCTGCACTGTGATGTCAGTGGAAGCCATATGGAAAGTAGTGACAAGGCACTCTCAAACTTTTCACCTAGGGAGCATAAATGAAGTTCTGGGGGTATCTGAATTTACCATGACCTTCCAGGAATATTGGGGAGTCCACTCCATTCTATGAGAACAAGAGGGAAACATGGGCTTCCACACTGAACTGGTATTAAAAAGGCAGGACTGGGTCATATTGTGCCAAGAAGAGGGTAAGAAGAAGCCAGATAAAACTGAAAGTTCATGATGCAAAAATAAATGACAAAGTGTCCCTAATATCCCAGGTCATTCCAAAGTCACTCTGCACTTCAAAAACCAGAAACATCACACACTAAACAGAAAATAAATAAATCAACAGATGTCAACAATGAGAATTCTGATGTGTCAAAATGATTTGAAAAGATTTTAGAACAGCTTTCACAGAATACTTCAAGGAGTAATTGCAAGCATGACTGAATCAATGAAAAAAGTTTCAGCTAAGAAAAAGAGAAACAGAGAGGAATTTTGGAAAGGAAAAATATAATAATAAAACATAATAACCAACGTATTTTTTAAAATGATGTCAACAGCTGGCTTAACAGACAACTTACAGCTCACAAAACTCAACAAAAAATGCAATTAAAAAATGGGCAGATATAAAGAGGCAATTAAAACAACAGTGTCATATACCTACAATCCTACTAAAATGACTGAAAAAAACAGTGGCAATACTGAATGCTGCCAACAATATCAAGAAACTATCTATCACTGGTGAGGATGTGAAGTGGTACAGCCACCCTGGAATATAGTTAACTGGATTTTTCCCAGGGTACTGAAAATGTATAGACATGAAAAACTTACATAAATGTTGATAATATCATATTCATAGTAGCCAAAATTTAGAAACAACCCAAGTATGAATAGTTAAATTGCAGTACATCCATATCTTGGTATATTACTCATCAATAAAGAAACAAACTGCTGATACACATAACAAACTAGATGAATCTTAAAAAAATTATGCTTAGCAAAAACAAGCCAGTCCCAAAAGGTACATAGGGTATAACAGCATTTATATAATGCTCACTGTTCTCTGACCAATACCCTCATTAATCCTTCACATCAATGGATTTGCTTTAATTATATAATCTTGTCATTTCAAGAATATTGTATAAATTGATGAGCAATATTCCATGACATGGATGCACTACAGAAATTTTTAATACAAATAAAGTTTGAAAATTAAAGGTAAAATAAAATAAATGTAATAGAAGGAGAAAGAAATTAGAAACAATCAATGAATGATTTGAAAATATGTAATTTGATTTGGTCATTTCCTTTACATAATCCAACAGTATATTCATATTCATTTGTTTGAGAAAGAAACACGCCTGTATGTGGTATTCATGAAGGTTTTCTTCACCTCTTCCTTCCTTAGGGTATAAATAACAGGGTTTAAAAGCAGGCCACCTGAGGTATAGAGCACTGCAATTCCCTCAAGAAAGGGTATTCTTTGTTGGTCAAGAGCTCATGTAAAAGATTCAGCCACCATAAGAGAGGGAAATCACAACAATGCGGGAAGAACACGTGAAAAATGCCCATTTCTTCTGACCAGTTGAAGGGACTTTTAGAATTGTCAATGCAATCAATGTAGGTATAAGATGCTATCATCATTAACAATGAGACCATAAGTGTCACAATAGCTGAGATGAAAATAATCCTCTCAATTACCCCTGTGTCTGAGCAGGAAATCTGCAGGAGGGGAATAGTGTCACAGGCAATATTGTCCAAACTAGTGTTAAAAAGTTATTTGGCTTAGTTTTTATTTTCCTTCTAGGGGTGTGGTCATATTATTTACTGGAAATAATATTTGGTCTATAAGTTTCTTCTTACATTAAATATAGGATTTTTCTCCCAACATATTGATTATATTCTTTTTTTTTTTTGAGTATATAAAGCACTATCATGTTTCTAAATCAGGGACAAATATACTCAGAAATATATGCTGAGGTATACTCCCTCCTTCTTCTTCATAATTTTTACTCAATTCTAACTTAACAACTGTAGTCGTACAACACTTTTAGTCTCTGATTTTTCTTAATTTAATTATCTTTATATGAAGAGATAAATTTTCCTTTACTGTTACTATTCTCTCTCTATCTCCCACTCTCTCTCTCTCTCT
>PVIY010056102.1:0-13454 GCA_004026745.1 Myrmecophaga tridactyla | reverse complement strand
AAATCTCATGTCCTACCTGAGATTCCAAGTACTTATGGCATTCAATCAAACTATCTACATAAGTTATATTAGGAAATGCACTAGTCAAAATATAAATTTTGTAACTAATAAACATTTTTTGCTTTAGTCTCACACAGAAGGTGACATTTTAAAATATTAATTACCATCTATTTTCAGTACCCTGCAATAATGACATTCCTTTGTTCTTCCTCATGCAAAACCAGTTTTAAAATTGTACCTTGTACATTTCACTATTATTATACACTCTAGGCATTCCTAGATTATACCATCTCAATCTTTAACATCTTTCTTTCTGATTTCATTTATGTCCCCAGCCCTCCTCCCTCTATCATTCTCACATGCAGCTTCATTCAGTGTTTTAACATAATTATATTACAGTTAGGTAGTATTGTGCTATCCATTTCTGAGTTTTTGTATCCAGTCCTGTTGCACAGTCTGTATCCCTTCAGCTCCAATTACCCAATATCTTACCCTATTTCTATCTCCTGATGGTCTCTGTTATGAACAAAATATTCCAAGTTTATTCACTAATGTCAGTTCATATCAATGAGACCATACAGTATTTTTCCTTTAGTTTTTGGCTAGTCTCACTCAGCATAATGTTCTCAAGGTCCATCCATGTTGTTACATACTTCATAAGTTTATTCTGTCTTAAAGCTGCATAGTATTCCATCGTATGTATATATGATGTATGTAGTGGTTTGTTATATTTTAATGGCTTCTATTTTTCTGGGCAGATGGTATGTATTGTACTTTTCTATAAGCTTTACGTATCAGGTATTCAACTTATAAAAGAATGAATGAGCCAATGAAGCAACAACAACAGCAACAAAACATATTTGTGACTCAAGTGTGGAGAACATGAAAGTTAGGAGTGAAAAAAAGACTTGAAGACTTTGTGTATCATAGCTTATTGTCTATCCAAGAGCCACACTCACTTCATCTTTGCAGGCAGAACTCCTATTAGATTGAGATATATATTCACTCATGTGTTTAAGAAATGTAGGCCCATATTGTTTGAAGTACAATAACCATGGTGTTCTCATTTATCTTGCTAGACATGAGAATTAGGACCATTACTAATTCCTGGGTAACTGAATATAAATGGACATCTGCTGGGGAGTCCAGGAAAAAGGACTACCTCACTAACAGGCAGAGAGATGTAGATGAAGATGCTCCTCTTTTCATAGGACTACATTTTATATATCCCACTGTCTCCATGAGTCCTGATGTTACCTACATGTGGAAGATAGCAGAGCAGAAGGCAGAATCACACCCTGCAACATATCACTGAGCCACTGAATTAATCAACTCTGGAGATGGATTCCTATTGATTTCTTCTTTATAAAATACTATATGCCTTATTTATGAGATTACAAGGTTCTTAGCCTGAATGAATCAACATTTTATCTAGATAAGATGAGAAAGGAAGTCATTAAATAGATATTTAAGAATAGAAATCTGACTAAAATAATATTCAATTCTGAATATTATGAAGTATATTATCATCTAAACTGACATTTGGTAGCACTTTATGACAATTTAAAACACTGAACTCCCAGCATTTATTTTTAATTCTTAAAAAAAATTCTACCAAAGTTTTTGCATCCACATAGGCTAAAGTTTCAAATATTTCTACAAAAATTCACAAATATATGTGCGATATAGTCCCACATGAAGAGAAGGGGGCAGATAAGAATGAAAGAAGAATAAATGGCAAAGAATATTCCAAACTGGGAGGAAAAAAACAACAAATTATAGATCCAATCAAATTCATGAATCTTAAACCAAATAAATACAAAGTAAATTATATTTTAACACATTACAGTAAATTATAGAAAATGAAATGAATGATAAAATTGGTAAAAAGTTAGATCACTCATGTAAGAATAATAGTGTGAATGATGGTGGGCTTTACTTCAGACAACATGGAGGTCAGAAGACAATGAAGGGACATCTTCAAATGGCTGAAGGAAAAAAAAAGTCAATCCAGAACACTATATGTAGAGAAAATAACTTTTAAAATGAATATAAATTTAAAACTTTTTCCAGAGAAACAAATGCCAAAAAAAATCCATTTTAAGCTGACTGACACTACAAAAAATGATAAAGATCTGTTAAGGGATGAATAATGATAGTAGATGGAATTCAAATCCAAAGAAAGGGATGACAGACAATAGGAATGGTAAATATGTGGGTATGTTAAGGCTTTAGTTTTAATTTCTTCAATTTCTTTGAATGTCAACTGATTATTTAAATCAAATATAAAAAATTTCAAGTAAGTGCTTATTAAGTATACACTGAACATGCAGAAGTAAAATATGTGACAAAATGGCACAATGGACAAGGGAGGGGAAAATGGAATTTTTCTTATTGTAGGGATCTAACACTATGCATAAAGTGGTACAATATGCACTTTAAATACATCATTATAAATTAACGTTTACATGGTAATGCTCAGACAAGTTTAAAAACAAAAAGAGGGAGAATTAAAAATCCAGTAGAGGAATTAAAATGGAACAATAAAAATTCAAGGAATCAAGAAAAAGCAGATGGAACAATGAGAGAATAGCAAATGCTAGACTTAAAAAATATATATATCAAAATGCTTTAAATGTAGAGGGATTCAATATCCCCATGAGAAGGCAAAGCTTTCAGACTGGTGAACAAAGTTATATATAACCTACAATATAGAGATAGATACTTTGAAAATAAAATGATGAAAAGATTATATATTAATATATAAATAAACTTGTGTGTTTTTATTAACATCAAACAAGGAGTATTAGCAAAAACAAAGAGGGAAATTTCACAATAAAAAAATTTTAATTAATCAGCCTGTGCTGGTTTGAAAGGAAGTATGCCCCCTAGAAAAGCCATGTTTTAATCAAAATCCCATTTCATAAAGGTAGAATAATCCCTCTTCAATACTGTATGTTTGGAACTATAATCAGATCATCTCCCTGGATGATGTGATTTAGTCAAGAGTGGTTGCTAAACTGGATTAGGTGACGACATGCCACCCATACGGGTGGGTCTTGATTGGTTTATTGGAGTCCTATAAAAGAAGAAACATTCTGCAGAATGGGAGATTCAGAGAGAGCAGAGAACGCTGTAACACCACGAAGCAGAGAGTCCACCAGCCAGCGACCTTTGGAGATGAAGAAGGAAAACGCCTCCCGGGGAGCTTCATGAAACCGGAAGCCAGGAGAGAAAGTTAGTAGATGACGCTGTGTTCACCATGTGCCCTTCCAGCTGAGAGAGAAGCCCTGAATGTGTTTGCCATGTGCCTTCTCACTTGAAAGAGAAACCCTGAACTTCATCAGCCTTCCTGAACCAAATTATCTTTCCCTGGATGGATGCCTTTGATTGGACATTTCTATCGGCTTGTTTTAATTGGGACATTTTCTCAGCCTTAGAACTGTAAACTAGCAACTTACTAAATTCCCCTTGTTAAAAGCCATTCCATTTCTGGTGTATTGCATTCCAGCAGCTAGCAAACTAGAACACAGACAAACCTAAAAATCTTAAATGTGTAATATACCTAGTAACAGAGCTTCTAAATATGTGAATCAAAACTGACAAAAGAGATATAATCAAACCCACATCCAGTTATGGAAATCTTTCAATCATTGATTGATTGAATGGATAAATAAATAAATGACATGAACCACATTATCCACCTATTTGGACTAACTGATATTTATAGCACTCACAATGAACACCTGTGGAATATATGTTCTTTTCAAGTACATCTAGAACATAGTCCATGATAGACCATATGCTGAGCCTTAAATTAAGTCTCAAATATTTCAAAACACTGAAATCTTGCAGAATATATTATCTCACTACAGTGGAATTAAATTAAAAATCAGCAATTTAGCCATCAAAAGTAAAAATCTCCAAATATTTATGAATTAATCAACATGATGATAAATATCCCACTTGTTCTAGTTTGCTAGCTGCCGGAATGCAATATACCAGAAACGGAATGGCTTTCAAAAGGGGGAATTTAATGCATTGCTAGTTTACAGTTCTAAGGCCAAGAAAATGTCCCAATTAAAACAAGTCTATAAATATGTCCAATCTATGGCATCCAGGGAAAGATACCTTGGTTCAAAAAGGTTGATGAAGTTCAGAGTTTCTCTCTCTAGTCAGAAGGCACATGGTGAACGTGATCAGGGTTCCTCTCTCATCTGGAAGGGCACATGGCGAACACGGCATCATCTGCTAGCTTCCTCTCCTGGCTTCCTATTTCATGAAGCTCCCCGGGAGGCATTTTCCCTCTTCATCTCCAAAGGTCGCTGGCTGGTGGACTCTGCTTCTCATGGCTATGTTGTTCTGCTCTCTCTGAATCTCTCATTCTCCAAAATATTTCCTCTTTTATAGGACTCCAATAAACCAATCAAGACCCACCCAAATGGGTGGAGACATGTCATCCCTTAATCCAGTTTAATAACCACTCTTGACTAAATCACATCATCCAAGGAGATGATCTGATTACAGTTTCAAACATAGAGTATTGAATAGAGATTATTCTACCTTTATGAAATGATATTTTGATTAAAACATGGCTTTTCTAGGGGGCATACTTCCTTTCAAACCAGCACACCATTGTCAAATAACAAATCACAAGGCAAATTAGAAAATATTTTGAACTGAATTATGTTGAAAATACACAGCTACTTCCAAATTTGTGGGAAGCAACTAAACCAGTGCTTACAGGAAAATTTGTAGTTTAAATGCATGTACTAGCAAAGTGAGAAGGACTAAATGACCTATAGTTTCTATTTCAATGGCCTGGGTTTCAATTTAGCAGGTAATAGAGGAAGAGCAAATTAAACCTAAAATTAGTAAAGGAAGAAAATAAAAATGAGTGAAAGTGAAAATTGGAAAACATTAATTAGTCAAGAAAATCACCAAAGCCTAAATTTGACTATTTGAAATAATTAATTGATGAATCACTGACAAGTCTGCATATAAGAAAAGAAAACACAAATTACCAATAACAGCAATAAAAGAGGTGATATAAATTCAACAAATTATCAAAAGGGCAAGACAATATTATGACAGTTTTATGATAAATTCAATGAGTAAAATGAAATAGACTAATTCTGTGAAAAATTAAACTTACACATGAACATGCAGAAAATCAGAATACACAAATATCTATTAAAGAAATTAAAATTTAACAAAAGTCCTTTAGTAATGGATAATTGGGATTTGATGGCTTTACTTACTCTTTACAAAAATAGAAAACAGATAACTATTCCCAACGTATTTGCTGGGGCCAGCATTAACATATTATCAAAGCCCAGCAAAGATATTCAAGAACACAAAATTACAGGCCAATGGCTAATATTTCTCATGAACATAGACACAAAATTTCTCAACAAAGTTTTACTAAGTAGTTTCTACTAATATATCAAAAGGAAAATGAATCCAGGTCACATGGGCTTTATTCCAGGAGCACAAATTTGGTTTATAACTTAAAAATCAATCAGTGTAATTCACCACATTAGCACAGTAAAGAAGAAAAACATATAATCATCTCAATAAGTGCAGGAAAAATGTCACAAAGTCCAACATTCATTCATGTTAAAAACAAGAAAAAACTCAGAAACCAATACTAGAAAGAAATTATCTCAATTTGCTAAAGTTACCTGAAAAATCTATAACTAACATTACATCTAATGATGAAAAATTTAATACTTTTCCTGGAAGACTGGGAAAAAGGCATTTTCACACTCTGGTTTGATTTTCATCCTCTCCTTTCTATGCTCCAACATGCTATTTTCCATTCAACCTCATAGTAGCAGATAAAGAGTTCTAGCCCCACTGTCATTTCCCATGTGAAATAAAAAATATCCTTATAAATTTATTATATTTGCTAAGAAATTGAGATGTTGCAAGGACATTCTTTGATTATAGTTGATTTGTGGGGTTCTGAAGTACATGTAGTACCTACTTCAAAATATACCATATTTATTACATTGGTCATTAACTAGATGACATGACAATCTGAAAAAGTGACTAAGTCTTCCTGAAGCCAAATAATTATGCACATGAGGCTGCAAGGATGGAGGAGGTATTACCCACCCAAGAATCAAATGAGTCTGGTGTTGGTCTGAGAATTGTTACTGAATTTTCTAAGTATCTATTTCTTCATCACTTTGGTGTCTTGAATACTAACGTTTGGAGTGTTTTAGCAAGAAAAAATTAAGATGATGTGTAAACCAAATTTTAATTAATATTTTAATTTTCTCCTATAAGATGTATTAATAGAGAGAAACTGGGCTTTTGTTACTTTGTCAGCAAAATGAGGAAAAGAAACTAATGTTTATTTAAAAATTTCAATATGTCAGACATTATGCTATGTACTATGCTATTTACTATTGTACTATGCTATATGCTCTATCTCCTATGCTCTATGTTGATTTCTTTAACCTGAAAAAAAAGATAGGCGTTTGTTTTGATTTTTCAAATGAAGAATGGAGACTTAGATTAATTAATTAGGTTGCCTATATAATATACATTTATGCTAGTGTTTAAGAATTTAAACTCTTAGGCCAGATTTGGGGTTAAATTCCAACTCTGTCCCTCACCAGCCTACAGAGTCCATTAAAGATTCAGCTTTCCCATTAATAACATGGAAATAATAGCATGTACCAGACTCAATGATGGATATATTATATGAGAAAATGCCACTAATGTAATTAGCATAATATCTACCATATAATAAGCACTCAAGACATATTAGCTTATCATTATCAACCATAATAACAATAATAATAATGATAAAAATGAACAATAATAATAGTTTTAAACAGAAAAATTAAAAATGCCTGGACCAAAGAGGAAACACAAAAAATTTCTCTCCTGTATTTTAAGATGTGACTATTCAAGGTTTTGAATCTATTCCTAGCCCCACAGGAAACCCTATGCTACATGGGTAAAAGACATCTGGGAATCATTAAACGGAACTTTAAATACATTTATCAATTGTGTTGCTGACTTTTTTTTTCTTTCCATTGTCATGGTTAAATAATTTACAAGGGCACAAGAAAGACAAAATGAAAACACACATTTGAAAAAGTGACACAAAGGACTTGGAACACATGAGAGAAATACTTATCAAAACTCCATGTATATTAATAAATGGGAAAATACTAAGCTATTATAGAGACAATAAAATCAAAACACTCAATCCTACTCTTTTATGGACTCAGCTCCATCAGCGTTGCTTTTTCAAAAGTTTTTCCAGAATTCTCCAGGGACTGTTTTGTCCTCAACTCAAACAGAAGGAAGCAAGTACTGAACAAGATGAGATGCTTTGTTTGTATTCAGAATAAATAAATAGGATCAACACTAGCAATATAAACCTCATCACAGACAACATTTCAATTTTTAATCATTAATATTAATTTAAAAAATTTCCCATGCTTGACTATACTAAGCAAAGTTGTATTCCTTAAGTAGCTGAAAAAGATAGAAGTTAAAAGAGGTTATAAAAAGTTGCTTTTACTCTGGAGGTGTGATATGCCGAGTGCCAAAAGAAACCACATTTTTACAACTTGGTTAAGAAACCCTGGAAACCAAGAATTGAAAGAAATGTTAATAGTTCCTCAACATTTAGTTAGGTTAGTTGTGCTGCCGCAATAAAGGACTAAATTAAGATGATTTCACAGTTTGGCATGTATCAAGCAGAGATCTGCTAACAATGCCTAGGCTCATTTCCAAGAGAATTTAAGTAGGAGTTCTGGCAGGCCAACTGAATTTATAAGGTGATAAATTAAAAAAATAATAAAACATTCATCTGTCAGCATAACTCTGATTGCAAAGTATATGGCCATTATTTTGCAATTAGTGCCACTTACTGAAGAAAAAAGAAACACGCTTTCACAGTGATTCAGCCCATAGCCACATTTTTTTCTAGAACATTTCCTTCCACCAGCATTGAAAATTACTGTTATAATAGTCACTCAACATTAAATCAATCTGTCAATTAGTGATTGTGGGAGCCCACTCTCTCTTCTGTTCAACACTTAGGGGCCTTCATGATGTAGAGATGTAACTTTTTATAGAATGTCATGGTGTTTTGTGTCAGTTCCAAGGTAATAGAAAGATTGAGAAGGCAACCACTCAACTATGTGTCTCCCCCCATCCCTTAGGAACAAATCTCAGATTCTCATTGATCTTTGTCTATCCTCAGTTACTAATAAGCTCAGCTTTACTACTCTTTGTTCTACCTTTAAACCTTTCCTGCTTTGTTTATCCTTCCCACCTGCTTATGGAAGCAATAGTTTTATTATTAAATAAATGTACGTAAAAAAGTCAATTATTTTCATTTCACTCCATCTAAATGGTATTTTTTCATTACAAAATATGATTCGAGCTAATGTGGTTAGGAAGAAAGTAAAAACAGGGAGTTGATGTATTTTCAAGATGTACCTTGCCAAGTACTATCTAATTGAGGGGATAAAAATAGTCTGAAAACCTCTCCAACTTCACTTGCAAAGTTGGGTACTCTGTCTCAGGGCTGAGACAACCAAGAAGGAGGGATCCTTTATTCTTATTCACAACAGCAGCTTGGGAATTGGAAAGGGAGCTTTTACTACCTTGTTTGATGATGTATACAAAAGGGAACTGACATTGCACAGGCAGCTAGTCATGTTTTGTGTTTCAATAAAAAGTGTTTAAAACCTCCTCCTAAGAAAACAGTAAATGGGAGAACCCAGAAGCTTCAGAAGGAAACAACCACAGAATGCTTAATTTAAAGAAATGAACTGCCTGAGTACAACACAAGCACAGACAAGAACTGCAAAATAAACAGGAGAGAACCAGAGCTTCACATTTCAGCATCAATCAACAAAGACTCATGCTTGAAAACCATAGTGGGTTTCATGGCTCAGGAAGAATAATGTCAACTGCCTAAATCTAAGTCTCTTCACATATTCCTCCCAAATCTACAAAGAGTACAAATAAAATCACCTATAAACATAGCTCGGGACGAAGAATGCCACGTACTTAAGTGTATATGTAAGTCAAGAAATAAACATGCAAATTTCTCAGAGCCATCTCCAGAGTCAATCCTGAGCAGTAGGTAGAGACTGAATGGAAAAGAGGGGAGGCATCAGAGGCTCAAAGGTGGCAGAAATCACTTAAAATGTCCCCATCTAAAAAGATGAACCCCCATCCTAACTAGGGAAAATAGCAAAAACATGGCTGAGCCCATGTCAATCAGAGCAGTAGAATTGAAAGAACTTGAATATCTACAAGGTGAGAAAGCCATCTCAAGAAGATATGGCTTTGTTTGGGGTGAGGGAGGCACATCCGCTGTCTGCTGGATGCTTGGTGAAAGAAAATAAAAAAGAAAATGGTGACACGAGGATATTCCAAAATAATAATAATAATAATAATAATAAATAATTACCCCCAAAACAGGATTTTATCTTTCAGAAAAAAAGTAAGTTCCTGTCTACACTGTCTACTACATTGTGTCTTGTACTAAGAAAGTTTGTATGCCATCCAAATTTCTCACCATAAGTATGTAGAAATATTGTTATTATTGGATGAGAAAAACATGAGACACTTACAAATAAATAGGAAAAAGGCAAGCAGAAGTCATATAAAGCTGTAATAAAAAGAAAATGGAAGATAATAATCAAAACATTTATGTAAATAAAAACATTCACAGGAATAAAACACAAAGCAAAAGTTATCACAGTACCCAAACTTGAACGAAGTTATCTTAAACAAGCAGTTGGAGATATTAAAAAAACTTCAATCAGAAATTCAAACTCCAAACCGAAATGGATAAAAACAGGAATTTGTGAAATGGCAGATGTGCTCAAAAAAGAATTTTGTAGAAAAGATAAAATGTCACATGCTTGAAGAGTAAATAACAAGGAGGTAACTAATGGAGAAAGATTTATCTGAAAATATAAGGGACGTTCAGAAAGGAATAACTAGAAGTCCAAGAGTAAAAGTGAAATAAAGATAGACTTTAAAAGTGTCAGAAAGAAAGGGATATATAGAAGACAGGCAAAAAATGAGACAAAGATATAATCAAAGAGCCTGAAAAAGCAAGTCAAAACTATGGACAGAGCTAATAATTTTATATAATTTTAAATCTAGGGAAATTGTTTCATGATACATTCTCATTGTTGATTGGTTTATGCATGATCCACCTTTCTTTAAACATTAAATATTTATTTTTAATAATGCAATGCACAACCATGAACCCACCCCCAAAAGGAAAACTTAATCATTAACAAAACTACATTTAATTATACAGTCCCTCTTCATCAACCAAACTGCCCTCTCTCCCTAAATCAGGTAAACAGATATCCTAAATCCCATCATAGCATCATCAATCCATTATTGCATCTATAACATATTATTAAAAAGCATGTGTATTATATAGAAAGTGAAAGTACATATATAGTTATATGTATTTATGTATATAAATATTTAGATGCTTTTAATTTTATAAAAATGTATTATTGTTCTACATGATCGTGTGGATTTACATTTTCACTTAACGTCATGTTACTAAGATTCATTCATATAATTGCTTGTCTTTTGGCTTATCATTTTAACAGTTATATAATAATATTTATGATGTGACTAGATCACAGTTTATGACCCTGCATTCCTGTCTGTGGATTTTTGTTTTGTTTTCAAAATGATTGCTATATTAAATTGTGCTGCTATGAATTGGCTAACAGTGGAAATTTATGGATGCTTTGCTGAATTGAAAATTTGAAGAGAAAAAATGCAGAACGTAAATCCTTCAGCGTCTCACACCAGATGTTGTAGAGAACATCTATATATTTCTAAAATCATCATCACATTGGCTTGAAGCATTCCCAAAACAGCGAGCAATTAATTAAAACTGACCCATACACTGACAACCAAAAAGTACAGAATATAGTTTAATCGCATTACAGAAATTATAAAACCTTCCAGTTCTTCATAATTTATGACTGACATCTCAGGAACTTTTGGAATGAAGATCCAGCTTTGATTCACACATCTGCCACTAGTTGCTTCCAGGACCCTAACTAAAACTTAGTAAGTAAATACAGAATAAAGTAATTAATTGAGTGAATAATTGGATAAAGGAAAGGATGGTATTTTTACAATATTTTCCGAAACCTGCTATTTAGTGGTTTAACTAAACCACTAATGTTAAATGTTAAACATTTTTAACTAAATGTTAAAAATTATTTAACTTTAATTTTTAAAGTTGAGAATTTATTTTAAAATATAAAATACTTGAAATTGGTATTTTATTTCCAGACATCCCAGTACAGTTAACTTCATGGTCTGAGGCAAAGACATCTCTATCTTGTAATTCTATGTTATAATTATTTTGTTGTACTTATTTACATTCAAAACTTCCTTTCACTTTCTAGACTTACAGAAGACACCCACTTATTCAAAAGTGCTTCCACAAAAAAATGTTGCTATCATATTAACCTCAAATTGAAAGTTAGAATATTCTATCCCTCCAGAACTTTTTGCACATGCATGAAAAACTTTAATATAATTCTTTGAACATAAGATTTATTTATGGTTGTAAAGTCTTAAAATCTAAATCACTTTTCCATCTTTCAAATTAAAAAATATATATATTACAAACTAATGCAGAAAACAGATGTTTCTGAAAATTATCTAGAAGATTCCCCTAGTACAGAATTATAAATACATTGCAAAATTAAATAAATTTGGAAGAGACTATATTGTTCTTGATCTACACAAAGTATAATATATGATTAGAATTTTGAAAAATACTCACAAATGAATCACAAATAAAATACTTCGTTTGAAAATTAGACACACATGGATTATACTGGACGAAATGGAGAAACCCAGTAGAATTAAGAAAAACTATGGCATAATAAATCATAAGCTCCTATAATGAGATGCATCTATTACAATTGCAATTATTGTTGATGTGTGTGCTGGTTCGAAAGTACCCCAGAAAAGCCATGTTTTTATCCTGATTCAATCTTGTGAGGCAGCTGTTTCTTTTAATCCTGATTCAATATTGTAGGTGGAAACTTTTGATCAGATTATCTCCACAGAGAAGTGACACACCCAATAGTGGGTGTGACCTTTTGACTCAATGGAGATGTGACTCCACCCATTCCAGGTGGGTATCGATTAGTTTACTGGACTCAAAGAGGAAACATTTTGGAGAGAGTCAGAAATGAACGACAGAGCCCAACAGAAACTTCAGAGCTGAGCTGACACAGATGCCGACACTTGGAGAACAGAGACACATGTGTTTGGAGATGCTTGGCGGCCAGAAGAGGTCACCATGAGATGTTAAGCAATCCAGAATCTGGAGGAAGCAAAGGGAAACCAAGAGATGAAAGCCAGCCCTGGAGAAGTAAAATGAGGAATCTCTACAGGAACAGAGGCTGAAAGCAACGAGCCCAGGAGCAAGGGACCGGCAGATGCCAGTCATGTGACTACCCCACTGAGAGGTGTTCCTGACCCATCAGCCTTCCTTGAATTAAGGGATCTTTTCCTGGATGCATTAGTTTGTATATTTTTATAGGCTTAGAACTATAAACTTGTACTTATTAAATTCCTCCTTTTAAAGGCCATTCCAGTTCTGGTATATAGCATTCCACAGCTTTTAAAAACTAAAACAATATGTTAGGAATAATGATAGCCTTAAGTGGAAAAAGCAGTTCAATAATCATGATTTTATCTTCAATGTCTCCATAGTATTAAACTCATCAATATATCAAAGACACAGATGAAATATAAGAAAAATTCTTCATTAAATATTTTTTAACATTCAGTACAACTGAAGAGTTTTTAGTTTATCATGTAATTTATATACCTTTTGACTAAAAAAAAAAAAAAAAAAAAAAAAAAAAAAAAAACATGAAAATAATGAAGTGATTAAAAACCAATCTGGAAAGTAGGGTGTTTCCATGAAGACAAATAATTCCACTTATACCAGCTCATGGGGCAAAATTGTCAAGATGAGTCATTATCAAAAGTGAGAGCTAATATCTCATGTTTATCATTGTTTATCATTAACTCTCACCCACAAAATGCAATTTAATTTACTGTCCTTCAACGTCTGCTTTATGGCACTTACTGCTTTTGGTTGGATCACAAAAGAATGGTTCATTCTGACCCTGTTTAGAGAAAAACAATGTTATCACGTCTGTAATTTATTTTTAAATACCTTGTAAATAGAAGGTGTGATATTATGTAGGTGGTGGTCTATACTCCAGGGACAGTCACTTCTTAGTCAGGAAGTCACACTTACGAAGTGGTTTGCTATCTTTCCATCTGAAAGACAACTCAGGTGTCAATTAAATTCTATAACTTCTGCTCATTTTATCTTGAACAACACCAGAAATGTTGCTAATTAGCAAAATATAGAATCTGCTTTCATGGTT
>PVIY010056101.1:0-13486 GCA_004026745.1 Myrmecophaga tridactyla | reverse complement strand
AAGGTCCACACCCCTGGGAGTCATGTCCCACGCAGAGAGGGGGAGGATGGTGAGACTGCTCGTCATGTTGTCTGGAGAGAGAGGCCACATCTGAGCAACAAAAGAGGCTCTCTTGGGGGTAACTCTTAGGCCTAAATTTTAAGTAGACTTGACCTATCCTTTGTGGGGTTAAGTTTCATATGAACAAACCCCAAGACTAATATAGTTTTTGTGACTGGTTCATGTATGTCTCCCAAGATTGAATGCTCTCTCTTAGTTGGGTACAAAGTTTACTCTATATGTCTTTATATATCTCGTTAATTGTGTCATTTAAAACGCTTGTACTTAGCCTTTTTTTTTTTTTTTTTTACTTGAGTCATTGGCTTATTAAAACAGGTATGCTAAAGCTGCTCTCTAAGGTTTTAGGTTTATCATTCTGCATTTCTAATAGTTTTCACCTTGTATATTTTTGAAACGATGGTGTTAGATGTACAGAAGTCAATGATGTAACATATATAACCTAGAGTATAGCAATTAAGTGTACAAGTTTTGAGTTCAAATCTTGATTCTATCCCTTTCTTTACATCTCTGTCCTCAGTTTCTCTATCCACAAAATGAAGATAATAATATCACCTAACTCATATGAATGTTGTATGGATTAAATGAGTTAATATACATGAATGTCTTAGAACAGTGCCTGGCATATATCATAGGTTTTCATGGACTATTAGCTTAATAAAACATGCCTCTTTTTTCTATTGAGTACTTTTAGCCTTGAATTGTATTTAATTTTATATTAATTTCACTACCCCTACTTTTTTTTGTTGGCATTTATCTGGCATATCTTGTTCATATTTTTATAATATAAGCATTTAATGCTATAAATATCTCTCTAAGCACAACTTTAGCTTCTTTCCTAGGCTTTGATGTGTTGTGTTCTCACTTTGCTTTAGTTCAAAAAATTTTCTAATTTCCCTGGAGACTGTATCTTTGATCCATGGATTATTTAGATGTGCTGTTTAATTTCCAAACGTTTGGAGATTTTCTAATTATTTTTCTATTATTAATTTCCAGTTTAATTCCCTTATGGTCAGAGGACACATTTTATATCATTTCAATTCTTTTAAATTTATTAAGGTATGCTTTATAATCCAGGATATTCTCTATCTTGGTGAATGCTCTTTATGCGCTTGAAAAAAAAGTATATTTGTTCGGTGAAGTGTTCTATAAATGTCAGTTAGATCCAGTTGCTTGGTGGTGGTGCTCAGGCCTCCATATCCTTGCTGATGTCCTGCCAACTTGCTTTGTTAATGAGAACGTGGATGTCTCCAATAACCGTTGTGGATTTGTCCGTTTCTCTTTTCAGTTCAGTTACTTTTTGCTTCATGCATTTTTAGGTTCTGTTGTTAGGATTTATCACTTGGGATTCCTATGTCTGTGTGGCACATAGACTCTGTTTACTATTATGCAATGCCCCATATTTCCCAGCTAATGATCTTTGCTCTGAACTTTGATGTAAAAATAGGCACTGCAAGTTTCTTTTGATTTTTGTTTGCATGGATGCCCTTTTCCAGTCTTTTGTTTTTAAACTACCTGTATTATAATATTTAAGGTAGGTTCCCTATAGGCCACATATGGTTGGCTCTTTTTTGAAAAAATTCTGATAATCTCTGTATTTTAATTGGCATTTATAGATCATTTACATCTCATGTTATTACTTGTATATTTGGATTTAGGGTTACCATCTTATTATTCATTTCCAGTTTGTTCCTCCTTTTTTCTTTAATTGCTATTGTGCCAATATCATATGAGAAATTTTCCACTTCAATCACTTTTGGGGATAGGATCATGTCCCCCACAAAACGTATGTTCAGGTCCCAACCCCTGGTCCTCTGGGCGTGAACCTATTTGTAAATAGGACCTTTGAAGATGTTGTTAGTTAAGGTGTGCCTGCCCAAACTGAACGAGGGTGGACCTTAATCCAATAAGACTGAAGACCTTATAAACAAAGGAAACTGGGCACAGAAAGAAAAGAAGCCATGGGAGAAGCTGGAAGTCAGTGGAATTCAGAAGAGCAAGGAAAAGATGCTGCCATGTGCATTGCTGTGTGATGGAAAACTTAAGGAACACCAAAGCTTGCTCGGCTAGTCAGAAGATCCAACCCCAGGAGGAAGCAAGCCTTCTAGCCTCTGAAACCAGTGAGCACTGTAATTCCTGTTGTTAAGTCAACCCATTGAATGGTATTTGTTTTAGCAGCTAGGAAACTCAAACAACCACTTTCCGTGTATACAATCAGTGACATTAATTACATTCAGAATATTGTGCTACCAACACCGCCATCCATTACCAAAATGTTCTCATCACCCCAAAGAGAAACTCTGTACCCATTAAGCAATAATTTCCCCTTTTTCTCCCCTATTCCACAGGCCTTAGAAATCTGTAACGTACTTCTGTCTCTATTTGCTTATTCTAGGTATTTCATTTAAGTAAAATCATACAATATTTGTCTTTTGTGTCTGGCTTATTTCACTCAATGTGATGTCTTCAAGGTTTTTGCCATGTTATACAGGTATTAGAACTTTGTTACTTTTTCATGGCTAAATAATATTCCAAGTATGTACATATCACATTTTTTAATCCATTCATCTGCTTATGGACAATTGCGTTGCTTCCAGCTTTTGACTCTTGTGAATAACACTGCTATGAGTATTGGTGTGCAAATATTTTTTTTTCAATTTCTTGCTTTCAATTCTTTATGGTATATACTAGAAGTGGGACTGCTGGGTCATATGGTAACTTTCTATTTAACTTTCTTAGGCACTGCCAAACTGTTTCCCAAGGTGACTGTACAATTTTACATTTCTACCAGCAATGTATGAAGTTTCCTGTTTCCCTACATTTACCAATACTTGCTATTTTCCAATATTTTAATAACAGTCATTCTAGTGGGTGTGAAGTGGTATCTCACTATGGTTTTAATTTGCATTTCTCTAATGGCTAATGATGTTGAGGATCTTTAATGTGTTTATTGGCCATTTGTATATCTTCTTCGAAAGACGTTTATTCAAGTCCTTTGTCCATTTTTCTTTTTTAAAACTTAAAAAAATATATGGCATATATACAAAGCAAAGAAAGAAAAAAGTAATAATTTTCAAAGCAGACTTCAACAAGTAGTTACAGAACAGAGTCCAGAGTTTGTCATGGTCTGCCATTCCACCATCTCAGATGTTTTGCTTCTAGCTACTCCCAAACACTGGGGCCTAGAAGGAATATTAATTTAGTGATTCAGTGGTATTTTTAACAAACATACTCATTTGTTAAATCTATTTTCCCTGTTATACCTCCTCCTCATTTGATCCTTCTCCCAATCTATAGGGATCTTTGGGCAATATCTGTTTTGACTTTTTCACGTTGAGAAGGACTGTTGACACTAAAGGTTAGGGGGATATTCTTAATTGATAATCTTGGAAAGGCTGGTCCCTCTGGGTTTCAGGATTTATCTGACCTAGGAACCCGCCGGGAATTATAAGTTCCAGGAAGAAAACTTAAGTGCACAAAACCTTTATAGAATCTCAGTTTGAGCCTTAGGTGTTAAGAGTCAACAAGAGCGATGTTGGTTGGGGTTTAGCAAACCAGGGCAATTAGCACTGTCTAACTGAAGCTTACATAAAAGTAGCCTCCAGAATAGCTTCTTGACTCCATTTGATCTCTGCTGGCCACTGATGCCTTATTTGTATTTTATTTTTTTTGCATAGGTGGGCTCCGGGAATTGAACCTGGGTCTCCAGCATGGAAGGTGAGAACCCTGCCTGCTGAGCTACTGTGGCCTGCCCTGATGCCATATTTTAATCACATCTTTCCCCACTTTTGGTCCAGAAGGCATTGTTGATCCCATAGTGCCAGGGCCAGACTCATTCCCAGGGCCCACCCCACATTGGTAGAGAGATTTTCACCCTTAAGTGTCATGTCCCGTGTAGGGGGAGGGTAATGATTTTCTTTCCTTTGCCCAGTTTTCAAACTGGATTATTTGCCTTTTTGTTGTTGGGTTGCAGGAGTTCTTTATGCTATATATTAAATCCATATCAGATATATTATTTTCAAATGTTTTCTCCCATTCTGTAGGTTTTTTCATTCCCTTGATAATGTCCTTTGATGCATGAAAGTTTTTCATTTTGATAAAGTCCATTTAACCTATTTTTTGTTTTTATTGTGTTGCTCATTCTTTGTTGTCATATAGAAGAAACCATTGCCTAGTACAAGGTCCTGAAGATTTTTCCCTATGTTTTTTTCTGAGTTTTAAAGTTTTAGTTCTTATATTTAGATTGTGGATCCATTTTGAGTTAATTTTCGTGGATGTGTAAGGTAAGGGTCCGATTTCATTCTTTTCATATGGATATCCAGTTTTCCAATAATATGTATTGAAGAGACTATTCTTTCCCTGTTGAATGGACTTGGTACCATTGTTGAAAATCAATTGACTATAGGTATGAGGGTTTTCTGAGCTCTCAATTCTGTTCCATTGGTTTATTTGTCTTTGTGCCAGTACCACACTGTTTTGATTACTACTGTAATAAGTTTTGAAATTGGGAAGTGTAAGTCCCCTGTGTTCATTTTCAAAATATTTTAGGCTGTTTAGGGTCTCTTGTTATTCCATGTGAATTTAATGATGCTTTTCTGGGAAAAAAAGCTGCTGGGATTTTGACTGGGATTGTGTTAAATCTGTAAATTGTTTTATGTAGTATTGACATCTTAACAAAATTGTCTTCCAATCCCTGAACATGGGATATCTTTTCATTTATTGAGGTCTCTTTAATTTCTTTCAGCAATATTTTTTTGGTCCTCATCGTTCAAGTCTTTTACATCATTGGTTAATTTTTGCCTAGATATTTTAGTCCCTTACAGGCTTTGCTACCTCTGTTTTTAATTTTTAAATATAATTAATTTATTTTTAATTGTGTTAAGACACATATAACATAGAAATTATTTTAAGTGCCTTAAGTGGACAATTCTTTGACAATACTGTGTAACTTTCACTGCTATCTATTTCCAAACCATTTTCACCATCCCAAACCAAAACTCATACTCACGTAGCAGTAATTCCCCATTTCCCCTCCCCCACCCCTGGTAACCATTATTTTGTTTTCTGGGTCTATTAATTGGTTTAATTTAAGTATTTCATATAGGAAAATTTATACTGTCTTTGTCCGTCTGTGTCTCAAGTTTCACTCACCACGTCTTAAAGGTTCAACCATGTTGTAGCCTGTATCAGCACTTCACTTCTTTTTACACGTGAATAATACCCCATTGTGTCAATATACTGTAATTTGTTTATTCTTTTGTTTGTTGAGTGACACTTAGGTTGATTCCACCTTTTGGCTAATGTTAATAATGCTGCAATGAACACTGGTGTACATATATCTGTCTGAGTTCCTGCTTTCAATTCTTTTGGGTATATACCTAAGAATGTAATTGATGGGTTATATGGTAATTCTATGTTTAACCTTCTGAGAAACTGCCAGTTTTCCACAATGGCTGCACCATTTTACATCCCTACCAACAATATATGAGGATACATATTTTTCCACATCCTTGTAAACACTTTTTATTTTCCATTTTTTAAAATAATAGTCATCCTAGCAGGTGTGAAGTGGTATCTCATTGGAGTTTTAATTTGCATTTCTTTAATTCTAATGATGTGGAGTATATTTTCATATGCTTATTGGCCATTTAAATACTTTCTTTGGAGAAATGTCTATTCAAATCCTTGGCCCATTTTATCATTTGATTGTTTGTCTTTTTCATTGGTGTGGAGTGGTAGGAGTTCTTTATATATTCTGGATATGAAATCCTCATTAGCTACATGGTTTTCCAATATTTTCTACCTTTCTGTAGGTTGTCTTTTCACTTTCTTGATAATGTTCTTTGAGGCACAAAGGTTTTTCACATTGATGAAGTTCAATTTATCCATTCTTTCTTTTGTTGCTTCTATATTTGGTGTAAAATTGAAAAATTCAGAAGTTTGATGATGCATTTGAGCCCTTCTAGAGTCTATTTTTGTTTTTTACCAAATTTGAGAAGTTGTCAACCATCATTTCGTCAAAAATTTTTTTGTACCACACTTTTTCTCCTCTCCTATTGGAAATACAATGACACAAATAGACGTTTTGGTATTATCCCTAAGCATTTAGAGGCTCTCTTCATTTGTTTTGATCATTTTCTGTCTTTTGTTCAAATTGGATAATTTCTATTGATTTATCTTCAGATTCATTGACTTTCCCCCCTGCCATCTCCATTCTGCTATTAGGCTCATCCAGTGAGTTTTAAATTTCGGTTATTATATTTTTCAGTTCTAAAATTTCCATTTTGTTCTTTTTTACCTTTTATTTCTCTGCTGAGAATCTTTCCATTTATTTCAAGAATTTTCACTTTTATGTTTTTGGGGGCATGGTTATATTCTCTTTAAAGTCTTTGATTATGTCAACATTTGTGTCATCTTGGAGTTAGCATCTGTTGTCTTTTTCCTCGTGAGATGTTGCAGTTTTTCATATGTTAAGCAATTTCGGATTGTATCTCGGGCTTTCTGAATATTGTGAGACTTGGATTTTGTTTAAATTTTGTTTTGCTTTTTTTTTTTTTTTAACATGGGCAGGCACCAGGAATCATTTGTTTGCTTTTTAAGCAGAAAATCAACCTGCTTAGTTTCAGGCTAAAATTTCCTACCCACCAAAGGACTGTGGTCTCAATGTCAGTTCAGTTTTCAAAATCCCCACGGTGCTGTTCCGCTATTTCATGTGTGTGCTCCTTATTTCCTGGGTGTGCTCCTGAGTGGCCAATCTGGGACTCAGTCATGGCAAACCCTATAGCTTCGTCCTCAGAGCCTTTGGTAGGCTTTCTCAACCACAGCTTGGGGGTGACACCAGGAGTTCTCACCCACTTTAGGGGAGGTCTCTCATGATCTCCTTCCTCTCCTTGGCCTCCCTAACACTTTCCAGTTCCGAGGAGTTCTCTCTTCTGGTTTCCTGTCTGGAAACCCGGGGCTTTGGTTATCCCCTGTGTCTCATACGTCTACCAGTGATTCTGCCTCCAGGGCCAAATGACAGGAGGATATAGAGGAAAAAAAGCAGGGGTATTTACCTCACATTCCTGTGACCACAGGGCTTGTCAGAGAGTCCCCCTACTTGGAAGGTTAGGTGCCCAGCCTGTCTCTTGGTGCTTCCCTGGGGTTGGGGTGGGAGGGAATGTTACAAACAGACAAAAGAACAAGCAAATGGGATCTTCCTCATTATCTTAACCATAGGACCACTTGGACTAAAAATGAGGACTTCTTCTGCACCTCTTTCTGTTCGCCCATGATATGTGGTTGTGGGTTTTCCGACTGCCTTTGCGTGCAGGCTGGGAGATACGAAAGGAAAAATAAAACAGGAAACTCAGTGACAGTTCAGGGATACTCCAAGTTCTTTCCCAAACTGCCTGCTGCTAGTGGCTTCTCAGAGTCCCTAGGGAATTGCTCCATGTATTCTGTCCACTGTTCACAGTTGCATTCGGTGGGAGAGGTAGGGTTGAATTTGCTTACTCCATCTTTCCAATAACTGAATTTTTAGAATAATTTTATTTTCAACTTTTTTGTGTCATGTTCTGTGTGTATCATATACATCATAAAGTTAGATTTACAAAGCCTCAACAATCTGATAGTCTCTATCTCTTAAGAGAAAAGTTGAATATTTGCATGTAGTATGATTACTTTTATGTTTAGATTTACTTTCCATGTTTTCTTTTTTCTTACCAGCTCTCTTCTCTATTAGATGGACTAGATTATTCCAGTTTTCTTTGTCCACTTATTTTGTCTAATGGTTTAAAAGTTATGTTTCTTCTTTTGTTCTTTCCATGGGTAAATTTACACATACAGAGTTAATCAATATGTACTTATAGTTCACCCAACAACATAAAACTCTTAATGCACTTTCACCTTATTTTCCCCTGCCCATCTTATCACTTCCTACATTATCTGAGATTTTAGGTCTCTATTGCTATTTTTTTTCATGATACATTAAGAATTATTTAGATTTAGCGTTAGGGTTTCTTTTTTTTTTTTTACATGGGCAGGCACTGGGAATCGAACCCAGGTCCTCTGGCATGGCAGGCAAGCATTCTTGCCTGCTGAGCCACTGTGGCCCACCCATGATAGAATTTCTTTGCTTTCTTTCTTTTTTTTTCATAGGCAGGCACTGGGAATTGTACCCGGGTCCCCAGCACAGTAGGCAAAAACTCTGCCACTGAGCCACCATTGCCCACCCTAGCTTTAAGTTTTAATGAGTTATTTGTTCACCATTGTTTCTTGAATTCTAAAATCTCTTTTCCTTAGCAACAAAAGAAAAAATAGAAAAATTGCATTTCATCAAAATTTAAAAATTTTGTGCACCAAACAATATTACCAAGAAAGTAAAAAGACAACCCACAGAATGGAAAAAATATTTGCAAGTCATATATCAGGTAAGTTTTAGTATCCAAAATACATAAAGAACTCCTTCAACTCAAAAGCAATAGGTCAAACAGCCCAACTAAAAAAAAAAATGGGCAAAAGACTCGAAGAGACATCTCTCCAAAAAAGATACATGATTGTGAGGCATGCAACTAGAGAAACAGTAAGTTGCACGAAATATCAGAAACAGACAGATATTACCATGCCTCACTCATACAGACCATAGCATACAAACTTGGAGAAGTGAAGTCAAGAGCATGGTTATCAGGTTAAGGCCTTGTGTAAAGGTTCCTAGATTGTAAACTCCTACAACAGTCACATCTATTCCAGAGTAGTAACTTTATTTCTGAATTCTGAGATGCTGAGCTATTTGTGTATAACCTAGTCGTTTCCTGGAACTTCAGGTATTTGTGTGACACTGAGCCTCAGAGTTAGAGCTCTGAAGCTATGAAAGTCAGTATTACCCCATATAGCAACTGTTAGAATCATTGAAAAAGTGATCAGATTTCAACTGGAGACATGAGTGAAGCTGATCTGGACAGGACTGAGGTAAATCAGAATACAGGGTAAAGGATGACATGGTCTGTATTTTAAAGCTTCAGGTTCTGTGTGAGACCAAAGGAAGAGATATTTGGTGCAAAATTTATATTTTTGGTATCACACTGATTTAACTTGTATGGTCAGTTTATTTGAACACCATAATTACATGAATTTTGAGTAGGGAGTGTGATCTTGTTGGTTTATACAGGTTAGTGTGATGGCCCAATACGTCCCAGAGTAATTTGGGCAGAAAAAAAAAAGTATTTGCAAAGCCCCCTTGATAGACTGGGGAGAAAGGAGGAAATATTAAACTTCCCCACTTGGAAAAATCCTGATATTCTCATAAGCAGTGGTGACAACCAATTTAATAGGCTGAGCCCTTGATCTTGTGGCTTGCCTGTATGAAACTTATTCCTGCAAAGGAGAAGCTAAACCTACTTCATTATGCCTATGAGTCATCCCCAGAGAACCTCTTTTGTTGCTCAGATGTGGTCTCTCTAAGTGAACTTGGCCTTCCCATTATGTGAGACTTGACTCCCAGGCGTGAATATCTCCCTGGCAATGTGGAACAGAACTCCCAGAGATGAACTGGGACCTGGCATCATGGGATTGAGAGAGCCTTCTTTTTTTTTTTTTTAAATTTGCATATGGGCAGGAGGCACCAGGGATCGAACTCCAGACCTCCAGCACGGCAGGTTGGAGCCCTGCCTGCTGAACCATGGCAGCCGCCCGAGAGAGCCTTCTTAATCAAAAGGGGGAAGAGAAAAATGAGACAAAATAAAGTTTCAGTGGCTGAGAGATTTCAAATAAAGTTCAGAGGTTATTCTTGACATTATTCTTATGTGTTATATAGTTATCCCTTTTTAATTTTTAGTGTATTAGGATAGCTAAAAGGAAATACCTGAAACTGTTGAACTGTATTCCAGTAGCCTTGATTCTTGAAGGCAATGATCTAACTCTATAGCTTTTACAACGAGATCATGTGATTGTGAAAACCTGTGGCTGACACTCCCTTTATCCAGGGAATGGACAGATGAATAAAAAAACAAGGACAACAAATAAATAATGGGGGGTGGATAAGTGGTTAAAAAAACTGGGTAGATTATAATATTAGTGGCCAACAAAAGGGAAGGGTAAGGGATGTATGGTTTTGTTCTGTTTTTCCTTTTTATTTCTTTTTCTGGAGTGATGCAAATGTTCTAAAAAACAATCATGGTGATGAATACACAAGTGTGTGAAGATATTGTGAGCCACTGATTGTACACTTTGGATGGACTGCATGGAGTGTGAAGATATCTCAATAAAATTTTTTTTTTTAAAAAAAGAAGATACACGAATGGCCAGTAAGTACATGAAAAGATGAATTACATCATTAGCCATTAGGGAAATACAAATCAAAACCACAATAAGACACCACTTCACACTGTGAAGGATGACTTTAATTTTAAAAACTGAAAATAAATGTAGGCAGGGATGTGGAGAAATTAGGACACTAGCACATTGCTGGTGAGAATGTCAAATGGTGCAGCTGCTGTGGACAAACAATTTGTTTGGTGTTCTTCACTAAGTCAAACATAGAATTACCAAGTTGCCAGCAACTCCTCTCCTAGGTTTATACTCAAAAGGACTGAAAACAGGTATTTAAAAATTTGCACACGAATCTTCACAGCACTAGTCACAATAGCCAAAAGATGGAAACAATGAAAATGCCCATCAGCAGATGAGGGTCTAAACAAAATTGGTACATCCCTACAATGGAATCATTCCGTCATGAGAAGGAATGACATGATAAAAATGTTTTTGGAACTTGCTAGAGACGGTGGTTGCCCAACATTGAATGTCACTGAAATTTTCACTTAAAAGTGATTAATTTTATGATTATAAAGTTCATCTTAATAAATGTTTGAAAAAAATATATCATCCTTTAAAAAAACTTAGTATACTGATACATGCTACAACATGAATGAACCTTGAAAACGTAATGCTAAGGGAAAGATGCCACACACAAAAACCGTATATTGTATGATTCCACTTATATGAAATATCCAGAGTAGGAAAATACAGAGACAAAAAGCAGGTTAATGGCTGCCCGGGGTGGGGGACAAGAGAGAACAGGGCGTGACTCAGTGGGTGTTGAGTTTCCTTTTGAGGTGATGGAAATGTTCTGGAATTAGATAGTGATGATTGCACAGCATTGCAAGTGTGCTAAATGCCACTAATAATAAATCGTATGTTATGTACATTTTATCACAATAATAGTTTGTCCTGCCTAAGGCTGAGCTGTAATTCTTTTTTTGCATTTTCTTCTTTGCTTTTTTCAAATTATTTTTTTCTCTTTGCTTTTTTATAGTCAAACAAATAATTTGACTTTTAAAATTCCCCTTTCCTTAGAATTAAAAAAAAAATTGCTTTAGCATATGTTTGAATGACTTTTAGTGGAGGATTTAAAGGGAGGGGTTGTCAGAGGCCATCTCTGAGACATTACCTGTAAAAAAGAAAACACTGTCTTTTGTCTTCCTATTTGATTACTAATTGCTCACAAGTTTGAAGCTACTGCTCAAACCAGTGTTAGTATTTTCTAATACCCAGTGTGGCCTGTGATGTTTGATTTTATTCCTTTGAGATGGTTGGACCTCCTAGATTTATCCTTCATGTCTCGATTTCTTAACAAAAATCTCCTCTCCTTATAGCTTTACTTTCTGGGAGATTTCCTAGACTTCCTTACTTTAAAAGCCCATTCTTGATTGTGAAAACCTTGTGTCTGATGCTCCTTTTATCTACCTTGACGACAGATGAGTAGAACATATGGAATAAAAAAATAGGGGGAACAAATGTTAAAATAAATTTAGTTTGAAATGCTAGTGATCAATGAAAGGGAGGGGTAAGGGGTATGGTATGTAAAATTTTTTTCTCTGTTTTTGTTTTATTTTTCTGTTGTCTTTTTATTTCTTTTTCTGAATTGATGCAAATGTTCTGGGAAATGATCATGATGATGAATATGCAACTATGTGATGATATTGTGAATTGCTGAGTGTATGTGTTGGGAATGTTTGTGTTTCTTGTAGTTTTTTTTAGTTAATAAAAAATTTAAAAAAACTCCCACTCTATCTCTAACACTTTGGTTAAAAAACACAAAAACCTCCCCCCACCCCTTCTTGTTAGCTTCCAGCCCCTTCCGCCGTGTCTTTTAAGGATGCCGTCTCCATCTTTATTCTGAGGCTACTACTGGGGATTTTTCAGCACCTGCCCTCTGGCCAGAGCCGCCTCTTGCTCCAGGCAGGTACTTGCCTGAGGTAGTTTTGCCCCGAAGGAGCGTTTTCCCGCGGCCTGTGGCGGCCCCGTCCGGGTCCCAGGGTCCCCTCCTCAGCCAGGGGCGAGGTGGCCCCAAGTCGTGCCCAGCCCCAGCCCAGCTCGGCTTCCTGCCCGAACCGCTGGGACCCGCGGCCTCCGCGGTGCACCGAGTCCCCCAGCGTCGGGGAGGCCTCCTGGAGGGAAGAGGAGAGGTGAGGGGGGCGACAGACGGGGACTCAGACAGCGCGTCCTCTGCGTGTGGCTTCTCCCCGCAGCGCGCGGGCGCGGTCACCCAGGGCGGCGGCGCCGGCACCCTGACCGCTGAGCTGTGCTCCATCCGTTTGGTGAATGCAGCCCAGTGTGTGTCCTTTTGCACATCTGAGCTGCTTCCAGGTTTTTCTTTTCTTTTTTCGTGGCGAGTACGGACCTCAGGAGAACAACATTCCTCTTGGCTAAATTCCTAGGAGAGGAATCGTGGGTCCGACGGCACATAATAATGTGCATTTTGGGGGTTGACCGTGGGGACGGGGCTCCAGGGGCCCAGCTGGAGGGAGACAGGCCCCCAGGGTCCGCCCACCCTGCTCGGCCCCCACCCCAGCCCGCCTCACCACCCCAGCGTCCTCCTCCGGGCGAGCGGACCGCAAGCTGCGGGCGGCGCGGTGCTGCAAGGGGGCCAGGAGTGCTGACCGCCGGGCGTCCCGCGACGCTGCTGGCGTGCTTGTTTGGGTTTGGCTTTTTGGAGCGGGGGCGCTTTTCATTTGTCGGTCTCTCCCACTAAACCCATGAGAGCAAAATACAGTATCTTATGCTTTTTGATTCCTAGCCCAGTTGTGGTTCCCTGGAAGATACCCCGTTTAATTTTACTGAATGATTGAATGCAGGAAAAGCGGCATGCTGTCAGGGTTAGAGGATCAACTTCTTGGAACAGTACCTGGCATTTATTTTAAGTACTATGGAGTATTTATGAAACAAATGAACAAAACATACTGAAAATGCTTCACATCTTTTTCTTCTGCAATTGTTACCTGTTGAAGTCTTGCGAAAGCTAAAGTGGGAATACATGGGAAACTGAAAGCCCACGGGGGCAAAGGGGAAAGAGAGCAGCCCACGCAGATGAGTTCAAAGCTATAGTTATGAGCTGATCCCTGACAACTCTCGTCTTGGCTGAATTAGGGTGGAAAGTGTTGGTTACCTCACC
>PVIY010056100.1:0-13451 GCA_004026745.1 Myrmecophaga tridactyla | reverse complement strand
AGTACTTATGACATTTAATCAAACTATCTACATGGGTTATATTAGGAAATGCTCTAGTCAAAATATAAATTTTGTGACAAATAAACATTTTTTGCTTTAGTCTCACACCTAAGGTGGTATTTTAAAGTATTAATTATCATCTATTTTCAGCACCTTGCAATAATGACAATCCTTTGTTCTTCCTCATGCAAAAGCATTTCCATCACATATACTTTTAAAAGACTGTATTTTTAAATATTTTCAACCTCATCACATAAAATATCTAGTTAGTGATATTTGCAGTCAATAAAGTGTTCTACCTCTCAGACTTTAAAATGCAAGCTCCATATTTGTAGCTATCAGATACTCTAGGGCCTAAGTCAAATGTATTCACTGCTATTCAAATGGTAGGTTTTTTTGTTTTTGTTTTTGTTTTTTTCCACGTGTGCAGGCAACGGGAATCAACTCCGTCATGGCAGTTGAGAATTCTGCCACTGAACCACTGTCATACCACCCAATTTTGTTTTTTTTTAAGTCACAAATCTTCTGATGCTCATGGTGAGTATTCCCATGTTGAAATATTTGCTCTCTTAGAACATTCCTTCTCAGCTTGAGCCTTCTTAGAACCTAGCCACTATTCTGTGATAAGCCAAAACCTCATGGAGAAGCCATATGAACACGTTCAGGGCATCTGTCCCAGCTGAACCCAGTCTTCCAATCATCCCAGCCCAGGCGCCAGACATGTGAATGAAGGACCCATCGTGGCAATAGATCTTCCTGTCTCAGCTATTCCAACCCCAACCCATTCGACTCGCCTCCAGCTGAGGTGATGGAATCATCCTATTTGAAGCTCCAGATATCACAGGAAGAGACAAACCATCCCTGCTGTGCTCCGTTGAAATTCTCAAATTGCAGAATTTATGAGCATGATAAAATGGTTTGTTTTCTGGGGAGCGGTTTGTTTGTTTTTTAAAGATAATCAGAACAACTAGGATTGGATAATTGGATAGTCTCTCCTCTCAAACACATGATTGATGGTCTTTTTTTCTGAAGTATTTCATTCAGATTCTTGAAATCTGGTAAGTAAAACAATTCGACGTTATTTATGGAATATCTACAAGTTGTTGAGGTAGTATCTGCAAACTGCGTACTCAATTCCCAATTATATTCACTCTTACATTTTCTTAGGTAAATTTTATTTTTTGTATGCTGTATGGTGGGGACATTATTTTCCATGTGAGTATCTTCCACCATTTGTTGAATTTTTTATTTGTTTGTTTTTTTCTTTTGCTTGCTTGTTTGTTTGTTTTTTGGGGAAGTGCATGGATCAGGAATCAAACATGGGGCTCCCATATGGCAGACAAGTATTCAACCACTGACCTACCCATGCACGACGTCTTTGGTAAATTTTAAGCTTCTTGAGTTAAGAAAAAAAAAGCACATCAGACTTGTATAATCTCCAGAGTACTTAGACATATGTAAACCGATTATGAGTTTATAGTACTTGATGAGAACTTGCTTGACTGATAAAATTTTTAATTTATAATAAATAATACTTTTATTTATAATATGCATCTATATACCCGTTCTCCATAAGTATTGCTTGTTCAGATGTTGCGGAAAAGGCATGTTTTTTCTAATTAAAGATAAGAACTATTATACTTATAAGTACTTAAAAAATATAAAAGTAACTTTAAAATATGTCACTTTAAAAAGATTTCTAAGAAGGGCTTGCTGTTAATGATGCTATTTTGGAAAAGAGTATTACAGTCATTTGCATTTTTATTTTTATATACTGGTAATTCACATGATCTGTGTATTGCTTTTACAGTTTAACTGTAACCTTCCACCAAATGAAATTTTATTTTTAAAGTCTCACCACACACACACACAAGCAGTTTGAATGGTATGCATTATAAGATCCCCATTTCAATTGCATTACCATTTTTGCCTATCACAAATAGCTTCCTAAAGTTCTCCTTTATTAGAGCAAAATGTGGATGATTCAAATACTATGCTTCAGCTGCCTTCATCATTTGAATGAGATAAGTTCTCAGCAAGATGTATTCAAGAAACTATGGTTCAAACTGTGTTATCCTACTATAAAGCAATCTGCTAAACATTTCTGAAGCAATTTAGACAGCTGTGACTTAGTTGCAAACAATGTGGACACAATCTATTGACTGTGAAGAAGAAATTCAAGAGTTTTTTCACGAGTTCACTTAGCTACATAGAAAGACACTTCCTATTTTTCACATGCTAAGAATGGAAAGCAAAGAACTATCTATACTAAAATAAAGAATTAAATTCATCACCCTTATAAATTGAGTTTTTATTAAAGTTTGTAGTGTAGACATAATGATATTATGCCACCTAAATACAAATTTTAAGGATTTCCTTTATCCAAAAGATTTTGACGTGCTTTTAGTTTTGTTCTAGGCTATATTTGTCTTACTATAAATTCTTTATAAGTATTGGTAGATTGCTTTTTTCAATACCCTTTTCTCACATTTTTTTCATGCTGATTAAATTTGTATTTGGAGTAAATAATTATTCACACAAGAAATGCCTTCATGATTTTGTAGGTACACATGCCAAAAATAATTCTTTGTACTGAGTCAGTTAATAAATATGTTACATTAATCAACTGTGTCATAATCTTTGACCTGGATCAAACTGTATTCAAGTTTGAAATTTATTACTTTATAATATATTCATCAATATGTGAATAAAGACAAATGAAAGCAGATAAGTTTATCAAAAAAGAGAAAAGTAAATGCTCACTTCTGTTTCTTTTTCAGTTAGTCATTTTCAAAGATATCCTTTAGGCTGTGACGATAAATATATCAAAATTCATTAGGTATCATTTAGGTGTAACTATACAATGTTAATATCCAGTCATATTTGTTAAAAATAACCAGTTGAAATGATCAGTTGATTAGCTGATTTTAAAAAATCTTTCAATCTCTCATTTTGGCATTAGGTGAGTATCATAATGTAATAATAAAGCAAATAAGGCCTTTTGATTATTTAGCAGATTTTCATTACCTCAAATTTTCCCTTTTGAACCGTTTCTCTAAATCCACTAAACTTCAGAAGTATTTTTCCTCTTCCCACTGGCTAATGAGGTAGACTAACAATGTTAGTAATGGCAGTTCTAAATGAATCATTTTGCATTAGCACCTGTTTTTCTTGCCCTAGGTACCGTGTCAAAAGTTGATCTCAATTTAGTCCTTCTCCTATCACTTAAATGCTAAAAGATTTAAAATTCCTTAGCTGTAATGACATACTCAACTCATTTGTTTTTCTTTAAAGGGTAAATGAAGCCAGAAGCTATAAAATATTTTATGAAAAACAAAGCTAACTCAAAGTGTTGACAATTTGATTTGTTATCGTTATGCAGTTCATACAGGTCATCCTTTGCTGAAGGCAGTGTTAGTGGGAGAGGCATAGGACATTCCTGGGAAAGAGTTGAAGTGTGATAGTCAGGATTTTCTACATATTCATTCCCTCTACACTTGCTATGATATTGATGTGGTTTCTTTGATGGAGATACCTTATAGACAAATGGTAGCTATGTATTTAAGTGCCAAAATAACGTTTTAAAGATGCTATCATTTTTTCTTTGCCATGACCCCCATCCTCCTCCACTTACCTCCTTCTCCACCCAACCTGGCTGGAAATTACTCGAAATGGATTTGTGAAATCAGACCTGTAGAATAAGAGTAATATTCCATAGCTGCAGCATCAATTCATTTCAGAGTGTGGATTTTCCCTCTATCTTTATATATATATATATGAATCCATAGTTCTAAGGTGGTTTGTATCTAACCCATCCCAAAGAATAATTCTAACTTGAAAATCCAACCCCCCCAAAACTCCACATACTTCCCATCAATTACAAATTTAAAATTCGTCCTTTAATAAAATCTATATACTTTTCAATCAAATTTGAATCAATAGCTGATTCTTCACATTTAGAGATTGAAAATAAGAGAAATAATCTTCAGATTTATGTGTATATATATAAAAATGTATTGATTGAATGACTTATTCAGATCTCCCTGCCCAGCAATTATAAAGCTATTTACATGTAATACAAGTTCAATTTTCTTAAATATTAAGAGATGTTAACCACACATATGTTAGGGT
The DNA here is from genome assembly GCA_004026745.1 of Myrmecophaga tridactyla. NCBI lineage: Eukaryota > Metazoa > Chordata > Mammalia > Pilosa > Myrmecophagidae > Myrmecophaga > Myrmecophaga tridactyla. Next base: position 9,320 of record PVIY010056100.1, on the reverse strand, counting down.
ACCATTTGCTTCTTAATTTGAATTATCATGTGGATATGACCAGTATGATCACTCAAAGTACAGAAAAGGAAATGCTTCATTTGCATCTCAGTCAGGTACAGTTGAGTTGTACTCTGGCTTTAATTGAAATTGCCCCTACCATTTTACTGTTACTGTTTTTAACTGTTTTGTATTTCATTGCCTGACCTTGGCATCTGTTTAATTGAGCCACAAAAAAGTAAAACAGTAAAGAACAAAGAGGCAAAGATGATGAAACAACAGTAGACCTTAGAAGTTAAATAAAACACCCATTTAATTGTAACCTCTCTCCAGAGGAGCCTAAAGCATTTCTAATCTCTCAATCTAACTGCCTGAGTTTTGCGGTGAAGATTTCTCTTTCTGCTTTACCTGTTTGCCTTATTATTTGACACACCCATCACTCAGGACAGAAGATAGCTTGTGTATATTTTGTGTGGGTGCATGTGGGAGGTCTGGGCGTGTGTGTATGTGTATGTGTGCATGCATTTGCATGGACCAAACAAATGTCTTGCATCTAAAATAGATGCAAGTACTGTTCTAAGTACTTTATAATTATTAACATTTTTATCATCCCAACAGCCCTATAAAGCAAATACTGCTAGTACTTAAATTTCATAGGTGATGAAACTGAGACTCAGAGAGGTTAAGTGAACTGCTCAAGGTTACAAAGCTGTAAGAGGCAGAACCAGGATTCAGAATTATCTAGTTCCTAGAGCATATACTCTCTTAATGCTAAAACTATGAACACCAAATTCCATTTATTAGTGACTTGAGGCAGAACACATGAATAGAACCAAATAGGAATAAAGCAGGACTGAGAAAATAGGTTTGGGACATCATTTGTATGTTAGATATAATGTAATGTTTCATATTAAAATTACTCAAAGGAGTTAGGAAACCATTATTTATCTTTTTATCCCTACCTTTTCACTTTAAATCAAAGGCAGGAACATTATACACACATTCTACTGGTATGTAAAGGACTTTTAAAGGGCTTATTTTCATATCCCCAGTGTACCACTTTTGAAATATACTCTTTATTACTGTGGTATTTTTCCTAATTACTCATGTCTAATTGCATTCACAAGTCATTACTAATAATGACATCTTCCTTATTCATCAAACATTTGCATACTGTTCTTTATACAATTAAATATTAGCATAAGTTATTTTGGTTTATACAATATACTAAACTCTTTAACACTATATTCAAAAAGCATATTTCATTAGTCTAACCTAAAATTATAAAACTAAAAGAATCAGAAATGATTTTGAAATTCTTTAAAAAAACATGCTGAGAATAAATTTAAGGAAAATAATATGTAAAAACCACCTATTCTTTCAGTATTAGCTGGCAATCTCAAATTTTAATGTACCTGATATTAGATTTAGATTATAACAACATGATAGAGTAATGAGCAACTTTTTTTCCTTTTTAAATACAGTTTTATTGAGATACATTCACACACCATACAGAAGTATACAATCACTGGCTCATAGTATCATCATGTAGTTGTGCATACATCCCCATGATCAATTTTGGACCATTTTCATTACTCCAGAAAGGAAATATAAATAATAAAATGCAAATCCTCCCATACCCCTTCTCCCTCCTTCCCCACCCACCCATTGACCAATAATATTGGTGTGGTACATTTGCTAACTGTTAATGAAAGAATATTAAAATATTACTGTTAACCATAGTCCATAGTTTGCAATAGGTACATTTTCCCCCGTGTGTCCATCTATTATTTTTTTTAATATTTGTTCTCCCAATTATTTATTTACTTTTAATCCATATGTTTTATTCATCTGTCCATACCATAGATAAAAGGAGCATCAGACACAAGTCACATTGCCAAAACTATATCATTATACAGTTATCTTCAAGAAACATGTCTACTGGAACACAGCTCTACAGTTTCAGGCACTTCCCTCTAGCCTCTCTAATACACCTTAGACTAAAAAGAGGATAGCTATATAATGTGAAAGAATAACTTCCAGGATAACTTCTCAACTCTGTTTGAAATCTCTCAGCCACTGACACTTCATTTTGTCTCATTTCTCTCTTTCCCCCTTGCAGTCAAGCAGTTTTTCTCAATCTCTTGATGCTGAGTCCCAGCTCATTCTAGGATTTCTGACTCATGATACCAGGGAGGTTTACACCCCTGGGAGTCATGTCCCATGTAGAGACGGGGAGGGCAGTGAGTTCACTTCCCATGTCAGCTAAGAGAGAGAGAGAGGCCACATCTGAGCAATAAAAGAGGTTCTCTGAGGGTGATTCTTAGGCCTAATTTTAAGTAGGCTTAGCCTATCCTTTGTGGTAATACGTTTCATGTGAACAACCTGCAAGATTGAGGGCTCAGACCTTTGATTTGGTTGTCTCCACTGCTTGCGAGAATATCAGGAATTCTCCAAATGGAGAAGTTGAATTTTCCCCTTTCTCACCATTCCCCCAATGGGACTTATGTGCAACTTTCTGATGTTGGCATCTATTCTTACCCTGCGTTTTAAAATTTCCTGATTGAATTAAACTTTTGAAATTCAAATCGAGTATTGCTGGTTGTGTTGGGTCTAAGATTACAGGCAATAATTGTGTATTTGCAGACTACATAGTTAAGATAAATATTTAGGAACCAGGGAAAAGACATCCTCAAACTTCAATCTTTGACCCTCATCACCTCCCATGGGGATCTCATCTGCTCTTCCAGCTTCCATTCACATCACTGCAGAGATAACACCCAAGTCTAGAATTCTAGTCTTGATTTCCCTCATTGACTTCAGCCTCACCTCTCCTACTACCTACTGAATATTCAGAATATGTCCACTTGAACATATCACCTTTCCTCTTCAGCTAGTCTTGCTTTCAAGTTTCCTTATTTCTACAAAAAAGTATCTTCATCTAGTTATCAAGGCTCAAAATGATTAAGTGATTTTGAGTTCTACCTCTACTACCTCCCCATCTCACCCATTGTCAGTTTGTCAAGTCCTGTCTGTTAATTGCTTCATTAGCACTTCTTACATCTGTTCCCTTTTTTTTTAATGCTATTTCCTAAATCAAGACCCCCAGACATCTTGTAGACTTGTAGTATCTTACAATAAGTATTCTCCCAAATCATTTAAGATGTCTCGGTGAGCTATGTCTACATAATCAGTTTCATCATTTTCTATTGCTGGGATCTATGAACTGTGGACAGCACTAACATCAGATACTTCTCTGGGTTCTGATTAGCATTTTTATTTTTTTGGTAGCTGGTGTCCTTTTTTCACTATTTGGGGCTAGTAGCTAAATCTGGGTCCCTGGATTCCTTCTGGTTTTTTTCACTCACTACAAATCTTGTAGCAGATCCCACATATCTGGCAATAGGTTCCTTAATATGGATTTCTCACTTAGTCCTAGATCCCCTTTGTTTACAGCTTTCTCCTTCTGAATTACCAGAGTGGACTCAGAAAGAGATCATTCTCTCCCCCCACTCCCACAACACCCATCCACACAACTGCCCATCCCTCAACCCCTGCAAACCCCAATTCAACCCTTTCTCCTAATTAATAAGATGGGACATCCTTTCCCAAGACTGTGGGACATCCTTTTCCAAAAGACTGCTCATAATATTAAAGTTCACACAGAGCCCTAGTTGTCCTCCAATCTAATCACACTTGACACTTAACATGAATAGTGAAATTACTTGTATGTTTAATGATGAAAAGTGGCCTCCATTCTCTAACTCATTCAAAGATTTATCCTAATGTCTTTTTACTTCAGGGTTACATTTCCAACATTCTGCTGCTACTATACATAAAGGATGAAGTCCACAATGTGTGATGCTCATGAATATATTAGATAGGCTTCAAGTTATATGCATTATTTCAGATCCTTTCCCCTCCATCCTATAATGCAAACAAGAATGTAAGAGAATAATGATATCATAGACATGACATTGTCTTCAAAAAGAAAGAGCACCATTAGCAAACTTTAGAACCACATTTTTTTTGTAAGAAATTAACCTGGGTTATTCTTTATGATACTCCATTGTCCCATGCCCCTTAAGTTGCGAACACTGACATTGGTGGGCCTCTATATTTCCCCCCCACACCCAAAAGCCTTGTTGAAAAGGAGAGGTGAGAATTCTTGCTTGAGCTCAACAGGGATGCATGTAAGTAGAGGTCTCTCTCCCTCTCTCTTTTTGGATCATGACCTACAAGGATCAGGTGGATTAGATATATGTGTGAAGTATGCAGTTTATAAGAAAGGCAACAATGTGAGCTTGACAATAAATGATAATTAGCACAGAACTCAAGTGTCTAGGTGATATCAAGGGACTGAGGAAAATGTTAGCATCTTTCCCCCATCCAAACAATTCAGTTGCTGTGTGAGGACAGAGGTCATATTCTAAAGATAGCAAATCAGAAAGAAGGAGCCTGGATCCCTGATAATCATGGGGCCATCATATCAATCCAGGACTGCCTACATCCAACACAGCACCTAGTCCAGATCTAGCAATGAGCAAGATTTTCTCCATCTCTCGGGTCTTGCTTTTTCTGCTTCTCCTAACATGTTAGCTTCAGTTTCTCTTGCTGCAGATAGGTTCTCTGCACCAACTGTCTGGAAAAGTATCACCAGAACCTTCTTATCATGCTCTATTCTCATGATCCAAAGGTATAGGTATACTTTTCCTTTCTAACTTGAGCAGGAATGTTTTGAAGAGGCCTTTCACCTGGGAAAGCTACATGCCCATCCCTGAACCAATAAAATTGGCACTCTAAGACCAATGAAGTTGGGGAAGAATTGCATGAAGGAAATAGGAAGAGGTGACAAAAACTATACTTCCCATAGTTCATTGCATCCCCTGTATTGTAATTATCATTTTACTTCTGTTTCCTTTACTGCTCAGTAAAAGCCTTGGGGCCAAAGGCTGTCCTTTTCCATTTTGTACTCACCCAGCCAAGATCAACACCTGGCATAGAGTAGACCCTCAATAAATATTTGCTGAATAAACAAATCCAAGCAAATAATTTAAAAATGAATGGGTTAGGAACCCATGATAAAACTTTGGGATATGGATATAAAATGCCAACAATAAGTAGTGGTATTATGACCACTAAGCAAAACTTACTTTGGGAAATATTGTACAGTTCTGGAGGAGGCAGGAACTTATTGCAGTGTGGTCTGTTCAGGCTAAATAAATATGTAATTGGCATATAAATTGTGTGTATAGGCAAGAAAATGTTTTTTGGCAGGAAGTTCCTGAAAAGACTCTTAAAATTTGTTGTTTAATCCTGTCAATTTTTTTTAAGTCACTATGGGAAATCAGTTTGACTGTGTCAGATGATAAAGGATAGTTTTAGATTTAGAATGGGGTGGATAACTATGAGATCATTATAAGTAACTTTCAGTTTCCCAAATTCAATAACAGAATTGTGCCAAGGAAAGCTAAAAATGAAAATAAAAGCAACTAAATGTGAATGAGTTCAAAATTTACTTATTTGGTGAAAGATAAGATAGTGGGGGAGGAAGAGTTGATGGGTAAGAAGTGCTGCACTCAGGTTGAATTGTGTATATAGAAAGGAGAAACATTCAGTAGAGAATCAGTAGAAAATACTGGATCGGTTTCCAAGAAAGAAAGCCAGGTGGGGACAATCAGTGTTGGCTTTGAGGAAGAACTCATTTGTTGCAGGGGTGAGCAGAGCCAAATATGGTTTTGTAACTTTTTAAAATGTGAAATATATCTACTAAAAAGCAATAAATTTCCAAGTGCATGTTAACAAGTAGTTGTAGAACAGATTTAAACGTTTGATATGGGTTACAAGTCCAAGTCCATGATTTTTCATTTTTTCTTGTATCTGCTCAAAGACATTGGAGACTATAAGAAACATCAATATAATGATTCAGCAGTCATACTCATTTGCTAAATCCTATCCTCCCTGTTATAGTCCTCTTTTTTCTTTTTTTGTGAAAAATAACATATATACAAAAAAAGCAATAAAGTACATTGCAACAATTAGTTGTAGATCAGATTTCAGAGTTTTGTATGGGTTACAATTCCAAAATTTTAGGTTTTTACTTCTAGCTGCTCTAAGGTACTGGAGATTAAAATAAATATCAAATAATGACTCATTCTCAGCACTCATACTCATTTGTTAAACCCTACCTTTTCTCTATAACTCCACCATCACCTATGATCTTCCTCCCACTCTTTAGGGGTGTTTGGCTATGCCCGTTCTAACTTTTTCATGTTGGAAGGGGCTGTTGATAATATGGGATGGGGGATGGAACTAGTTGATGTTCTGGAGATGCATTTCAGGACTTATCTGGTTGAGGAACCATATGGAGGTGGTAGGTTTTCAGAAAGTTACCCCAGTGCATGGAATCTTTGGAGAATCTTATATATCACCATAGGTATTCTTTAAGATTGGCAGGATTGGTTTTGGTTGGTGTTTGGCAAGTTATGGTAGGTAGGAAAGTTTAACTGAAGCTTCTGTATGAGTGACCGCCACAGTAGCCTCTTGACTCTATTTGAACTCTCTCAGTAACTGATACTTTATTTGTTCCACTTTTTCCCCCTTTTGGTCAGGATACCATTGTTGATCCCATGGTGCCAGGGCCAGGCTCATACCTGGTAGTCATCTACCATGCTGCCAGGGAGACTTTCACCCATGTCATGTCCCACATACAGGGGAGGGCAATGATTTCACTTGCAGAGTTGAACTTAGAGAGGCCACATCTGAGCAACAAAAAAGGTCCTTTGGAGGTGACCTTTAGGTACACCTATAGATAAGCTAAGCTTCTCTACTATATACATAAGCAAGAGACCGGCCCTACAAAAAATACTAAAGGGAGTTCTGGTACCTGAAAAAAAAAAAAAGACAGGAGAGGGATGTCTGGACACAGATTTGAAGAGTTTACGTAAGCTTCACAAAAGCAAACCTTGAGATCAAAGTCTTAATTTGGGTGTCCCTAAGGTTTGACACATTATCCAGGGTTTCCCTTGTGATAAATTTTAACAGTTCCATATTTTTTCTTCCATTCCTCATGGGACTTTGCCAGTATTTTTTGATTATCTGCTTAATATACTCAGGAATGTATCTAGGCATTACATTGAACTACACAGGATTAAAGGTCCTCTTTCTTATTCTGGGCTCCCTGTATTTGTATTATTTAAATGGTCTTTCCAAACAGGTTGAGTTAGATTATGTGCTACAGAAAATTTAGGTCCTGGACAAAATAAGCCTTTCTTCCTTTGGTCTCAAAGAGTAGGTGAAGTTCTAAAATACAGTTTTGAAGAACAATTGGGCTGGGTACAGAATGTTAAATTTATCATACCACTGCCTTCTGGACTCCATAGTGCCAGTTGAGTATTCTGAACTCCAGTCTTACATGGTTTCCTTTGTATGTAGTACATTGGTTTTTTCATGCTGCTTTCAGGCTTTTCTACTTCTCTTCAACATTTGACAGATTGATTAGTATGTGCCTTGGGGTAGACCTGTTTGGATTTATTCTATTTGGAGTTCATTGGGCTTCTTTAATTTGTATATTATGTCTTTTATGAAGGTTGGGAAGTTTTCCCCTATTATATCCTTCACTAATCTTCCTACCCCTTTATTCTTCTCTCCTCTTTCTGGAACCCCAATGATTCTTGTATTTATGTGCTTTGTTTTGTCCATCATTTCCCTGAGATCCAATTCAAAATTTTCCATCTTTTTTGTCATTTGCTCTTTTATGTGCTCAAAATCATTTGTCTTGTCCTCTAGCTCACTTGATCTTTCTTCTGCTTCTTCAAATCTGCTGTTTTCTGTCTCTAGCATGTTTTTGATTTGTTCTATAGCATCTTTTATGTCTGTGATACCTGTTATTTTTCTATTTATTCTTTCAGATTCCTCTTTATCCTCTTCTCTTGTCTTTTTGACCTTCTTTATGGCATTAGCCATCCCACTGATTTTATTTAGTAGCACTATATGAACATCTTCGTTAAGTTGTTCCAAAGTCTGTGTCTCCTGCACCGTTTTAATTTGTTTGTTCGACTGGGCTATATCTGTCTGCATTGTCATATGGTTAGTGATCTTCTGTTGTCTTCGCTGCATGCAATTATCTTGATAGGGTTACTTTGAAAATTGATTTCCCTCAGTAGTCTAAAGCTTTGTATTTGCAGGATGGATGTGGAGCAGGATGTAGGGTGTGTGAGGGGCACAACAGTGCGGTGACAGGTTGTGGTGCAGGTATATGCATAAAGTTGGGAAAGCTACGCTGGTGCTTGTGAGCATGGGGTGTGTGTTGCGGGGTTGTGGAGATGCTGTATGGGGGCCATGGGAGTGAGGTACAGCTCAGGCAGGCCTTGGAGGGCAGGAGCAGGATGTGGTGTGGAGGACAAAGAGGTAGGACCCCATAGGAGGTGGATGAGGGGGCTGAGCGGATGTGCTGGGCTGGTACTTGGGCAGAGTGTGGGTGGGCATGTGGAGCATGCATGTTGTGGGTGTCAGGCTGAAGGGTACAGGGCAGAGAAATTGGGGCACAGGGAGGCTGAGGTGCGGGTATGTCCTGTGCAGGGGGAGGGGTCCGGGGGGCCAGAATGCAGATGCACGAGTGTGTAGGGATGGGACACAGGTCAGGAGGTTGCAGGATATGTGTCAAGGATGGGTAATGCGGGGTCGGTGGGGCCCTGGTGTGGGTGCACAGGTGCGGATGTTGTGGCTAGGGGTGCACATGTGTGCAAGACAGGGACTATGTTTCTCAGATGTGTATGAGAGCACCTTCCAGGTGTGGGAGGAGGGTACTTGTGCTGGGGTGTGGGGCAAGGGTCTGCACTTGGGGAGTGGTGGTGTGCAGGGGTCAAGAGGTCAGTGCACAGATATGTGGGTGCCCGGCAGGGAGGCTGTCTGTGTGCCCATGTGTGAGCCTGGGGTCGGGGCCCTGGTGTGCATGTGAGCAGAGTTTAGGGGCAGTGGGGTGGGATTGCGCATGCATGGGCTGGGGGTGGGTGTGGCCGGGATGCACAGGTCAGTGTTTGCCCAGAGCTGAAGGGATGTGGCACATGTATGTTCACGGGTATGGGGATCTGGATGTCCATGTGCACATGCGCAGAGCTCAGGGTAACTGTGTGGGCTGGGTGTGAGAGTGGCCCAGATATGAAGGTGAGCACTGCAGCCCAGATGCACAGGTGACTGCCTGCAGGGGGCAAGGAGGGGGAGTGGAGATTGAGGGACTGGACACCAGTGCGCGGGTCTCAAGAGGGGTGGGGTGAGACTGTACTTCTGCATAGGGAAAGTTGGGTGGGGCTGAAACAGGCTTGTGCACATATAAGGGTGGG
>PVIY010056099.1:0-13451 GCA_004026745.1 Myrmecophaga tridactyla | reverse complement strand
CTTAAACTTCTTCTCATAAACCTCCTGCTTTGGGGCTGGGTCTCCAATTGTCCACCTAATGGCTCTTTTTTATCTCCTTGACACCTTCCTTTTGATGACACTCACTAATCAAACCATACCCATGCCAGTCTTCAGTTCCTTCCTCAGCCTCCTTACTGGTTCACAAATAAATTCCAGGGGTGTAAACCTAGCACTGGCATTGTGGGACATAACTGGCCCTGGAATCTTGGGACATAACTTGTCCTGGCATTGTGAGACACAAGTTCCAAGGATGAGCCTGACCCTGACAGCATGGATGAACTGACCAAAAATGGGGGAAAAAATAGAGTTTCAATAGCTAAGAGATTTCAAATCCAGTCGAGAAGTCATTCTGAAAGTTACTCTTCGGCAAGTTTCAGCCAGATATTGCAAACTTCCACAACACAGCAAACCCCAACCAATGGTATTTCTGGAAACCCTGAATGATATCCTGGGTTCTATAAAATTTTACTTAAGTTGTTTTTCAGAGACTTGAAACCTCCAGATTGTTCCAATGCCAGAGAAGCTCTGAAACCCAAAGATACTGGACTCTACAAGAGTTTCATCGGTTTATCCCTCTGCCCTGTGAAAACGACACCTTTTACAGTCTTGAAGCAGTTAGAGGAGTTGCTGCCCAGATATTCCTCAAGATTGAGAGATAATTATCAAGTGAGAGGGAGGACTTATAACCGAGAGATCAGGATTTAAGGGATGATTTTGATTACTGAATCATTATATAGATACTCCTTTTTGCTTTCTGGGATATTGGAATAGACAGAGGGGAATACCTGAAAGAGCTAAACTATAATTAAGCTGCCCTAATATGTGAAATGACTGCAAAAGCCCTTATCTTGTGCCTTTGTGACTGTGAGAGCTGTAAGCCCTTTAATGGTCACTCTCTTGTAGAACACAGGCCCTAATGCTAATGAAGTTAGCCATTAACTACTTCCTTCCTTTTGGTTTACTTTAGTACTGAAGTGATAGCTCTGCCTCCCCTCCTTTCAGCTTACCTTCTCCTATTGAAATGATAATGATAACACTGGCTCCTTTTCTGCTTTGAACTTGCTATTCAAAATGACATCATCTCCCCTTGCTAAAATCCTTGAACCCACTAAACTCAGGGAGACAGACTTTGGGCTGCCAGGCCTTGTGCTCTCCTGCTATGTACATAGTAAATAAACTCTTTGAAAAAACAAACAAACAAGCAAACAAAACACACACACACATACAAATAAAAATATAATCAAACCCAGACTGATAAACTGGCTTTTTATTTCTTCCTACAGGTTTTCTCTTGGTATTTTAAAATTCCATCTTTTTTTGCTTGCATCATTGCTCCATAACCCAGAAACTGAGCCAGCATTCATTCCTGTGCTTCCTACCCTCGCCGCCCCAACACGGCTCTTTCAGCCCCTCCCTGCTCACACCTCCGCATTTCCTCTGTCTGGATGGATTGGATATGGTCTGCTTGGAAACCGTGAGTCTGCTTCCTACAGCCTTCTCAGAAGCAGGGAACTGCTTTGATCCTGTCGACTCTGTGTGGTCATTTGAATGTATTAAGTGCTGCTTTTTATTTTGTCTTGCCCTTTTTTATTGATTTACCTATTGACAACAGACTGTGGTTTTTCCATCCTCAAGGTGTTCTGAGGGGGAAAAAAACACAACTTCTCGCGAGATTGTTTTTTAAATAGTGACAGCTGTCTGTCCAAAGAAAAGCAAAGCACCTTCTTTGTGGAGGTCAAGATTGTGCACACTCAGACAAACTGAGACATCATCTCATCCAACACTTCGTTGCATAGAAGAGAAAAGTAAGAGAGTTTGATTGACACCCCACCCTACCCCCACCCCCCGCTGCCAGGGATACAACCAGCATGTGGGTCTCTGACCCCTTGGTCTTTGGGGAATTCCCGGAGGCCGCGTTGTTTTACAAAATACAAATACAACTTGTATTTTGAAATCGCGTGGTGCTTTTTAGTTCCATGCATAGTGGCCTGTGACCACTGTAGGGCCCCCTTGTTTAGCTGTGGTGGTTTGAGTTTGACTGATGAGTGCAGCTAGCCTGGAAAATCCCAACATTTTTAAATCATGGCGCTACGTGGTCTCCCTGTATTTTCTGGAAGATAATAGCTCCTTGCTCTTCCTGGCATATTAAATCTGGTGTCTATACACAAGACCACATAATTTGTGAAGCCTGGGTTTTATACCCACCTCCACTTTGAGAGTACTTGTCTTAAAGTCTTCATTTTTTCTTTCTCTTAAGATTTTCAGGATGTTATCACTTCTCTCCGTTTCTCAGTCCTTTCCTTTTTTTCTGTTCCACCAACCACTCCACCTGGACTTGACAAAAAAGTGCTAACCATAGATAAAAAACTGATCTATTGGACTACATAAAAATTAGGACTTCTGTTCATTGAAAGTCATCACTAAGAGAGATAAAAGGCAAGCCACAGAGTAGGGAAAAAGATTTTCAATATGAATATCCAACAACAAAAACTTTTGTGACTTGCATCTAGCATATATAAATAACTTCTACAAATCAATGAGAAATAGGTAGATAACCCAACAGAAAAAGGGCAAAAGACATGAACAAGCACTCCACAAAATAAGATATTTAATAGCCAATAAACAAATGAAAAAGTGCTCAACTGCATCAGTTATCAAGGAAATACAAATTAAAACTATCATATGGTACTATAAGCATTCACCAAGATGACTAAATGGAAAAAACAAACAATTTCAAGTTTGGGTGAGATTGTTAAATGACTGGTACTCTCATGTACTGTTGGTGGGAATGTAAATTGATATAATCACTGTGGAAAGTTGTTTGATAGTATCTTTCAAACCTAAACACATGCCTAAATCATACAAGCCAATAATTGTGCTCACATGTATACACAACAGAAATGCATAAATGTTTGCCAAAAATATGTGCAATAATTATAGCAGCATTGTTAGTTGTAACCCCAAACTGGAGATAAATCAAATGTCCATCAGCAGTAGAATGGATAAACAAGCTGTGATATATTTAAATAATAGAATGTTACACAGTTATGAAAGTGAATAAAGAACACAACAATAGGGATGAATTTCACAAACATAATGTTGAGTAAGAGAAGCTAGACATAAATGGTTATATTATTGCATGATTCTATTTATTGAAAATTTACACCCAGGCAAAACTAGTCTAGGTGTTAAAAGTCATGAAAATGGTTACTCTTTTGGTTAGGGGATTTGTTATGAGTTGAAGGAGGATGGAAAGACTTTTAGAGTTTTGGCATTATTCTTTATTGATCTTGGTGCTAGCTGCATGGGTGAATTCACATTGTGAAAGTCCACTGAGTTATATGTATGCATTTTTACACATCATTTAAGTTTACCTTAAAATAAAAAGCTGGAATATCATCAGGTTGCCCAACCTGATTATAATTCCCCAATCATTTCTAATCATTCCTAATCTAGAAATGAGTGCAAAGGAAGATGGGATGTATGGAAGGCATGCAGAGGTGGAAATACCAGATAATACACCCTGGTAACCCCAATTCTATTCTTGGTGACTCTTTATATAGGCTTGATTTAAACATTAGGGAGGTTGATGACTATACAGTTTATCATATATAATTATATATGTTATCAGTTGTAATTTAGGATCACTGTGAGAGAGCAGTCAATTTCCCCATCAGATGTCTTCATCTCCCAATATATCAACAGCAAACAGCATGTTGCTTGTGATCTTATTTAGTGTGTCCTTTGTTCTGACTTACAAAATGGTTGACTGTGAAATATCTTCTTCTCCCAATAAAATCAGTCTTCTTGAGTTGAGGGAACAGTGTTTTGATTTTCTCTTTATTTCTGTTTTTTTTTATTCATATCATTTCTGACCTTAGTACAGAGCCTTGCACATAAGAGAATCAAATCTTAATTAATGTTTGTTTCATATTGGAGTTGGGAAAAGTATTTACTTTTTTGCTGATCTATTTTTATTTGTATATTTTAATTAAAAGTGAATAGAAACTTCGAGCATGCCTCATTCTTCTACAAAAAAATATATACTTCACAATAGGTTGTTAAGCATTTTTACAGAAATAGTCATGCTCATATATTGCATGTGAGAGTGTAAATAAGTACAACCTCCCTGAGGGAAATTAGGCCAAATTATCAAAATTGAAAATCCATTTGCCCTTTGACTGAGCAAAATCCAATCTAGAAATGTATCTAAAATTAATTATATGCAACCTGCTATACATTCAAGGTCATTCACCACAGTGTTGTTTAGAATAAAATTGGAAACAATAGATGAAAGAACAAATAAATTGTCATGCATCAAAATAGAATATTATTCAGCAGTTAAAAAGAGAATGGCAATCTGTATCTGTTGATTTGAAATGATCTTCAAGAAAAAAGTGTGAAGAGAATGTTCCTGTTTGTGTCTATAAATCCATCTCTACCTACCTACCTACCTATATCTATATTTGCTTGTATGTTTATAGAATAGCACTAGATGGATACACAAGTAAGGTTGCTTCTGAAGGGACAGGGGCAAAGAAAAACAAATTTTCACTCTACAGTCTTCCTAATGCACATTTCAAAATTTTAGATATGCATATAACCTATTCAGAAATATATTAAATCTAAAGATAATTCTTTGCTGCGGTGTGTCTTTTTCTCACTCTCATTTAGGGTTATTACTAAATGTTCCATAATCGATAACTTTGCTCTTACTTTCTTCTAACAGCCTTCCAAATCCATTCTATGTTGGAGTAAAGGTCAAACTCTTCTTCTATAATACTGAACAAAGTAGGCAGGTTTCTCATCTGTGGAGAAGCTCAATATTAATTGGGTTTAGACCTCAAATGAATTTGAATGGATTTTTTTTAAATGAAGCATTCAAATCCTCTTTATCCTCTTTAGTTCCCCTCTTCCCATAAGACAAGAGGGTGAAAGGCAAGGCAGAATCAAATGCCCCATTTGTCTTTAGTCAGATTTACAAGTGTGACAAATCAGCTATCAAAATGAAAGTAAAGGGAATCTTGGGATATGTGGTTTGAAGAAGAAAGGAAGGGAATAAGTTTTGTCTAATATGTGTCCTAGATTTATAACAAGTAGATTTCAAGAAGTATCTTTATTTCCTCAGGATTCAGAGCTTTTGGAGGCCCTCATGAGTAAAATACAACACTATAATAAAAGTAATCCCTGGTAGAAAGAAAAAAAGAGAAGCCTCTAAAGAAACCAAGCCAGCCTCCAAAATTGCCTGTGGCCATCCACAAAAGATGGAAGACAGGAACAGAGCCAAGGAAAATAGGCGGCATGATGCATATTCTGAGGATATCAGCAAGAAGGCTGAAACCCAGGTGTATGAAAATTGCTATGGACAAGTTGTACAAGACTTTTAAAAAGCAATATACTGGAGCAATGTCACCAAGATGGCAGAGGGAGACACTCAGGGTTTTGTTTGCCCACAGAAGTTTTAAACAGCAAGCAAAAATTGGCAGTATTATCTTTCTCAGAGTTCTTGAAAACAAAGTGTTACAGTAACAGGGCAAACACGAAATCAAGAGAAAGACAATTTAAAAATGGTAGGTAAATCCCAGACTGCCTTTGTTGGCCCTTCCTCCAAACTCTTCCTGGATTGTTGTAGAGCTGGTTCAAGCTCCTATTGTGAATACTTGGTCTCAGTTCAAGAAGGAACAGGGTAACCCTTGTGTACATATGATAGTGCATTTATGTCTGTGCCAGTCCATCTGATGGCACCCTGAAGAAATGAATCAGGACATCTGTCATGGGTTCATCATCCCATAACTTGCCTCGGATGTAGAGGCAGTTCACAGGGCAGCTAGAATGCCATAGAAGAACAGACAAATCACAGCTGCCTGGGGAAAAGTATTACTGGTTGCTGGACATACACTGTAGCATTCAAGACTGAAAGAAACACTGTTTACTAGAGGAAAAGGGACCTTGGATCTGTGTAAACAGGGGAATCTGTAGGTTCACATGCACATGCTCAGGACAAGATGCATGCTCAGGAAAGACTGAGGAAGAACCTACATATCTGTGTTGGGCTGTTCTTTAAACTCATTGTTGGGCAGGCTAAACTATGAAGGACAGTACTTGAAAAAACCAATCAGCAAAGACTGGAAAAGGTGTTAAATGCAACAAAAGATTACAATACAGGTAAAGAAACAGGAAATAATGGTCCACTAGGCAAGATAAAACCAGAGAAACAATTAATGAGGAATGTTAGACTTTGATTATACATGAAAAATATTTTTTAATAGTCTTAAATGTGTTCAAAGAGCTAAAGATAAACACAGACAAGGAACAAAAGGAAATCAGGAAAATGATAAATGAACAAAAGGAGAATACTAGTAAAAACATAGAAATCATAGAAAAGAATCAAACAGAACTGAAGACCTCAGAAACAGAAATTAGAAATTCCCTAAGGGGATCAATGGCAAATTGAAGCTTACAGAAGAAATACTAAGTGAACTTGTAGATAAGAAAATTGAAATCATCCAACTGTGGAGCAGAAAGTAAAAATAATGAATAAACGTGAACAGAGCTTGAGAGACCTATGAGAAACCATCAAGTGTATCAATATTTGCATCATGAGCTCCCAGAAAGAGAAGAAAGGGAGAGTAAGTTAGAAGGAACATTAAAAAAATAATGGCTGAAAAGTTCCCAAACTTAACAGAAGATATGAATATATGCATACAAGAAGCTCAGTGACTTCTAAATAGGATAAACTCACATAGACCCATGGCCAGACACATTATAATCAAACTTTCAAATGCTAAAGACAAAGACAGAATCCTAAAAACCACAAGACAGAAACAAGGCATCAAATACTAGAAAGCCCCCAAAAGATTAAGTGTTGATTTCTCATCAAAAACCGTGGAGGCAAGAAAACAGTGGGATAACACATTTTAAGTGCTGAAAGGAAAAAAAAAACTGCCAACCCAAAATTTTATTATCTGGGAAAACTGTTTTTCAAAAATGAGGGCGAGATTAAGACATTCCTAGATAAACAAAAGCTGAAGGAATCTGTCACCACAAGACCTATCTTACAAGAAATGCTAAAAGGAGTGTTTTAGTTTGCTAAAGCTGCCGGAATGCAATATACCAGAAATGGAACGGCTTTTAAAAGGGGGAGTGTATTAAGCTGCAAGTTTATAGTTCTAAGGCCATTAAAATGTCCAAACTAAGGCACCAGGGAAAGATACCTTGGTTCAGAAAGGCCGATGGGTCCAGAACACGTCTGTTAGCTAGAAAGGCACGTGGCAATGTCTTCTAGCTTTCTCTCCTGACTCCTTGTTTCATAAGGTTTCCCCAGGGGTGTTCTCCTTCTGCATCTCCAAAGATCTCTGGCTCTCTTGGCTGTAATGCTTCTTCCAAAATGGTTCCCTTTTAAAGGACTCTAGTAAGCAACCTCATCTTGAATAGGTATAGACACATCTCTATGGAAGCCATCTAATCAAAAGTTACCATCCACAATTGGGTGAGTCACATTTCCATGGAAACAATAATAATAAAAAAATCCCACCCAGCAATAGTGAATGAAAATTAAAGGACATGGCTTTTTGGGGAACATAATAGCTTCAAACTGGCACAGGGAGTTGTTCAGGTTAACAGGGAAGGAAAATTGGATAATAGAGCAAGTAGACATGAAGAAATAAAGATCTCCAGTAAAGGCAACAACATGGGTAAATATAAATGCCAGTATTTTTGTATTTTGGGTTTGTAACTCTACTTTTTACTTCTTGCAGGGTCTAAGATGCAAATGCATAAAAAGTAATGATAAATCTATGATTTTTGACTCATAATATATAAATATATAACTTATGACAAGTATAATATAAAGATGGGGGACAAGGAGGTACACACCTTGGAAATATTGCAGGGTTTGTTTCTGACCACAGCAGTAAACTGAATATCATAATAAAGAAAGTCATGTGAATTTTTTGGTTTCCCAGTGCATATCAATGTTATGCTTACACTATACTGTGCTCTATTAAAGTATGCAAAAGCATTATACATAAAAAATGTATATACCTTAATTAAAATGACAGAGACACAGTGAACACATGCTGTTGGAAAAATGGTGCCAATAGACTTGTTTTGACACAAACATGCAGTTTGTAAAAAATTCAGTATCTGTGAAGCACAATAAAGCAAAGCGCAATAAAACCAGGTATGACTGCTGTGATGATCTGAGCTGATGTACTCCAGGAAAGATCATGTTGTTAAAGCTAATCCATTCTTGTGAGTGTAGACATGTGGATGGCAACCTTGATTTGGTTATTTTAGTTGAGCTCTGCCCCTGGTGGGTCTTAATCCTCTTACTGGAGTCCTGCATGAGAGGATAAAAGAAAGAGAGAAGACACAGAAAAAAGCCAGAGAAGCTGAGAGAGAAAATCCAGAGAAGCTGAGAAAAGACACACAGAAAAATAGAGAAACCATAGAAACAGAGAGGAAACCACTAAAGCCAGAAGCTGGAACCAATGAAACCCAGGAGAAAAGGAAGAGACCAGCAGACATCATCATGTGCCTGTCCATGGGACAAAGAAGCTGAGGATTGCTAGTACCTGGTCTTCAGGAAGAAAGCATTGCCTGTTGATACCTTGATCTGGCCATTTTCACAGCCTCAGTACTGTAAAGTTATAAGTTAATAAGTCTCAATTGTAAAAGCCAACCCATTTCTTGTATATTGTATTTCATCAACTTTAGGAAACTAAAACAACTATATAGGAACATAGCTTATGTATGCAATTGAAGTTAAGTTGGTATCAATTGAAATGCGATTGTTATAGATTTAGGATGTTAAATTTAAATCTCATGGTATTCACAAAGAAAATAGCTGAAAAAATATGCGCAGTAGGAAATGAGAAGGTATCCTAAAGGGTTCACTTAGAAAAAAAATCAACTAAATACAAAAATAAGCAGTAATGGAAGAACTGTGGGACCAACATGGTGTAAGATTTACAGCACCCAAAGTGCAAAATAGCAGAAGTAATTCCTGTACTATCAGAGATAATTTAAATGTAAATGAGCTAAACTACCCAGTCAAAAGGCAGAGATCTTCAGAATGGATTAAAAAGCATGACCCAACTATCAAATGTTTACAAGAGACTTGTCTTAAACTGAGGAAACAAGTAGGTTGAATGTGAAAGGATGGAAAAAAAATATTCCAAGAAAATAGTAACCAAAAGAGAGTGGGATGGTGATACTAATAGACAAAATAGACTTTAAGTCAAAATTGTTAAAAGAGATAAAGAAGGACAAAATATATTGATAAAAGGGTCTCATCAAGAAGAGATAACAATTATAAACATATGTGCAACCCTCAACAGAGCCAAAAATTATATGAAGCAAACATTGATGGATTTGGAGGGAAAAACGGACAGTTTTACATCGATAGCAGGAGCCTTTGGTACACTACTTTCAATAATGGATAGAACATCTAACAGAAGATCAATAAGGGACTAGAGAACCTGAACAACACTACAAACCAACTAGACAATATATATATATATATATATATATGACAATATATATATATGAAATATTTCATCCAATAACAGCAGAATACACATTCTGATCAAGTGCACATGGATCAGTCTCAAGGATGGATCACACTAGATCACAAAACATACCTCAGTAAATTTAAAAATATTGAAATCATACAAAATATCTTCTCAATGGAAAGAAGTTAGAAATCAATAGCACAGGGAGAACTGCAAAATTCACAAATTTGTGTAAATTAAACAATACATTCTTAAATATCCAGTGTGTCAAAGAAAAAATCACAAGGGAAAATAGGAAATATCTTTAAACAAACAAACAAAAAGTATAACATCAAAACTTATGGTACGCAGCAAAGGCAGTGCTCAGAGGGAATTGATAATTATAAATGTTTACATTAAAAAAGAAGAAAGATCTCACATCAGAGACCTAACTTCACACCTGGAGGAATTAGACAAAGAAGAGAAAATTAAACTCACAGTGAGCTGAAGGAATTATTAATAAAATTGGAGCACAGATAAATGAAATAGAGAATTAAAAAAAAAAAACAGTGAAGAGACTAAACAAACCAAAAGTTGCTTCTTTGAAAAAAATCAATACATTTGTTAAACTTTAGGTAGAGTGATAAAGAAAAAAAAAGCTGCAAATAACAAAATCAGAAATGAAAGAAGGCCATTACCACTGATCTTTCAGAAATAAATAAGATTATGAGGATACCATGACAATTATATTCCAAGATACTAGATAACCTAAATGAAATGGATAAATTTCTAGAAATACACAAATTAACTAAATTAACTCAAGAATACACAGAAAATCTCAGCAGGACAATAACAAGTAAAGAGATTTAATCTGTAATCATAAACCTCCCAAGAAAGAAAAATACAGGACCAGGTGGTTTCACTGGTGAATTTTATCAGTCAAAGAAGAATTAACATAAGTCCTCCTCAAACTCTTCCAAAACAACTGAGGAGGGGGAAGACTTCCTAATTCATTCTATGAGGCTAGCATTACCCTAATACCAAAGCCAAAAAAAGCTATCACAAGAAAATAAAATTATATACTAATACTCATGTAAATATAGATGCAAATGTCTTAAAAAAAAATTAGCAAACTGAATCCAACAGCACTTTAAAAGGATCATACATCATGACCAAGTGGAATTTATCCCAGCAATTCAAAGGTGGTTTAACATAAGAATCAATCAATGTATATATCACATTAATAAAATGAAGGAAAAAATCCTCATGGTCATTCAATTGGTGCAGAAAAGGCATTTGACAAAATCTAGTATCCTCTCAATGAAAACAAGGAATATAAGAGAACTTCCTCAACGTAATAAAGGACATTTATAAACATCCTCTACTAACATTGTATTTAACATTGAAAGACTGAAAGTCTTCCTCCTGTGATCAGTAACAACAAAGACAATGGTGTCCACTTTCATCACTGCTATTCAACATTGTAACAGAAGTGCTAGCCCAAGCAATGAGGCAAGAAAAAGAAAAAAAATCATTCAAATTGGAAAAGAAGTAAAACTATTCCTATTTACAGATGACATGATCTTGTATATATAGAAAACCCTGAAGATTCTTTAAGAAAGCTATTAGAGGGAATAAATGAATTTGGCAAAGTGGCAGAGGTACATGATCAACACATAGTAAAAAGTGGTGTTTCTATAAATCAGCAATGAAAAATCTGAAATGGTAACCAAGAAAACCATTCCATTTACAAAAGCAACTAATATGATCAAATATTCAGGGATATATTTTAAAAAGGATCTAAAAGTCTTGTACACAGAACATTATAAATCATCATTGAAAGAAATTAAAGAAGACCTAAATAAAAGGAAAGATATTCTGTGCTCATGGATTGGAAGACTTAATATCAAGATGTTAAGGGACTCTGAATAACAAAATCATCTTGAAAAAGAGCAAAATTGGAAGACTCATAGTTCCCAATTTCAGAATTTATTAAAAAGACATGGTAATCAAAACAAGGTGGCCATTTCACAAGGACAGACATATAGACCAATGGAATAGAATTGGCATTTCAGAAATAAACCCACACATCTATGGCCAATTGATTTTTGACAAGGATGCTAAATTCACTCAATGAGGAAAGAATAATGCTGGGAAATTGTTCTGGGAAAGCCAGATATCCATGTGCAAAAGACTGACACCATATACAATAACTGGATCAACTACCTAAAAATAACAATTAAATTTATAAAACTCTTAAAAGAAAAGATAGAGAAATACCTTCAGGTCCTTGTATTATGCAATGGATTCTTAGACTTTACACCAAAAACATGAGCAATGAAAAAAATTGATAAAAATGGGCAAAGGACTTGAATAGACATTTCTCCAAAGAAGATATGCAAATGGCCAATAAGCACATGAAAAGATCCTCAACAACATTAGCCATTAGAGAAATGCAAATTAAAACCAGAAAGGGGAAATTTTAGGTTATGTGTATGTTATTAGAATAAATTAAAAAACAAACAAACAACAGAGGACCATACGACACAGTGAACCCTAAGTTAAACTATGGATTATAGTTTATAGTGCAATTATAACAATATTCTTTCATCAATTGTAACAAATATATCACACTAATGCAGGTGTTACTAATGGCAGGGGTGGTGAAGAGATATGAAAACTCTATTTTCTGTATTACTTTTCTGTAAACCTACTTTTCTAATAATAATTTTAAAAGAAAATTTAAAAAAAGCAAAATGAGATACCACTTCACACCCATTAAAATGGATGGCTACTATTAAAAACAAAAACAACTGGAAATTAACAAGTGCTGGCAAGGATGCAGAGAAATGGACCCCTAGTACATTGTTGTGAATGTAAAATGGTGTAGCCACTAAGAAAAGCAGTTCGGTGGTCCACCAGAAAGTTAAATATAGAATTACTGTAAAAAATTGAAAGAAGGAATTTGAACAGATACTTGTAAACCAAGGTTCACAGCAGCATTATCTACAATAGCAAAAGGTGGAAGCAACCCAAATATCCATCAACAGATAAATGGATAAACAAAATGCAGTAAAAGGCACTGTATTAATTTCCCAGGTCTGCTGTAACAGAGAACCACATACTTGGTGGCTTAAAACATCAGAAATAAATTCTTTCACACTTCTGGAGACCAGAAGTCAAAAATCAAGGCATTGGTAGGTCTATGCTGTCTCTGAAGCCTCTAGGAAATGATCCTTTCTTGCCTCTTCCTAGTTTAGAGGCAATATTTGTCATTCCTTGGTTTGTAGAACCATTACCCCAATTCCTGCTCCATTGTCTTGTGGCGTTCTCCCAGGGTGTCTGTGTACAAACTTCCATCTTCTCATAAGGACACCTACCATTAGATTAGGGCCCGTCCTAATCCAGTGTGACCTCATTTTAACTTGATTAAATCTGCAAAGATCCTATAAATCAGGTCATAGTCACAGGTAACAGGACTTGAACATGTCTTTTGGAAGGACACAATTCAACACACAATGGGCACATTCAGGACAATATGGCTTGGATCAGATAGTACTATTTTATTAGATAATGAAAAGAAAGCAAAACCCGGAGTTTAACAGTGCCTTCACCCAGTGTTATCATTTTACAAAGATAAAATCCAGGTAGAGGCTGGGATAAAATACACAATTGCCTCATTTTTGGTCCACTCTCATGTCTACTCTTCCATGTGTCTTCTTAAGAGCTTGGACTCTGGAACCAGACTGCCTAAATTGAATCCCAGTTTCACCTCTTGGGAGCGGCTTGGTTTTCAGCAAGCTGCTTAAGCATGCTTCAGTTTTCTCTTCTATAAAATGAGGATAGTACTAATAAAAATACCTTCCTTATATAGCTGTTATCAGGATTGTAAAGTGCTTTAATGAGGGCCTGGTACATGGTAGGTGTTATATTAGC
>PVIY010056098.1:0-13448 GCA_004026745.1 Myrmecophaga tridactyla | reverse complement strand
CTACTCTTCTGTTGATATAGTAGCTAAAAGGAGCATCGGACACAAGGTTTTCACATTCACAGAGTCTCATTGTGAAAGCTATATCATTGTTCAATCATCATCAAGAAACATGGCTACTGGAACACAGCTCTACATTTTCAGGCAGTTCCCTCCAGCCTCTCCGCTACATCTTGAACAAGGTGATATCTACTTAATGCATGAGAATAACCTCCAGGATAACCCCTCTACTCTGTTTGGAATCTCTCAGCCATTGACACTTAGTCTCATTTCACTCTTCCCCCTTTGGTCGAGAAGTTTCTCTCAATCCCTTGATGTTAATTCTCAGCTCATTCTAGGGTTTTTCTCAGTCCCTTGATGCTGAGTCTCAGCTTATTCCAGGATCTCTGTCCCACGTTGCCAGGAAGGTACACATCCCTGAGAGTCAGGTCCCACGCAGAGAGGGGGAGGGTGGTGAGACTGCTCATCATGTTGACTGGAGAGAGAGGCCACATCTGAGCAAGAAAAGAGGCTCTCTTGGGGGTGACTCTTAGGCCTAGAATGTTAATCTTAAAGCTTCTCCAGTACTGGTTTGGGTTTTTTAAATGCCCAACTCTGCCCAACCCTGGAGGTAGCCGGGAATTACTGACATGGGCCCATGAGGGAGGAAGTATTTAAGGGTGCTTAGGTGAGCTGAGACAAATCCCACCTCCCACAATTACTAGATGTGTGACCTTGGCAGGTCGGCTTCCCCAGAAGATTAAATAAAATGACATATGTAAAGCAACTGGCACAATGTAAGTCCTCAAGTGACAGTATATTTATTATCAGGAATTCTTGCCAGAAAGTATACCTATTCCTTTCAAACCTGGACTGTAGGTCTCTCCTTTTCCTTCAAGGAAGGGTCTCATGGATGGAAGTTCAGATACAGGCTCCTTTATGGAAGTTCAGATTTAGGCTCCTTTATTTCTTAGGAGCTTTTTCAAGTAGGTTTGGATAGCACCATTTGTGTTGTTAAAGGTAGAGTCATGCTGAATCAGTGTTTCCCACAAACTGCTAGTGTCCTTTGAAAGTCATATACCAGAGGAAGTTAAAGGAGGCTGCTGTGACTCAAAAGTCTCACCCTATGCAGTTCGGGTTTCTATCCATCTCTAGCAATGCCTGAGTGTGGAACTGGGCATCAGCTTGGGCTGGCCAGAACTTGGGAATCCCAGAGTTCTGGCCAAGCTTGTACTCACTATCTGTGTTCGTCAGATTCTGGGCCACCAAATGACACCCACCCTAACAAATGTTGCTTCTAAAAGGACATGGGACATTCATTTACTTTCTCAACGAAAGTGATTTCTAATTCACTTGGTTTGGACATATTTTAAAGACTTTCCAAATATGTCACTTGAAAGAGAGGCACACTGGCTATGCTGGCCTCTGCCCTGTAGACTCCTGTGCAGATCAGAGAGTAAGACCCTGCCCAGAGCACACATGTGTGTGTGCTCTGGAGCACATCTGAGCCAGCCGGTGGGGCTGCAGCCTTCCCCAGCTTGTACATGGAGCTCAGAAACTGGGAACAAAAACAGAAGGGCCTTTCGGAGTGGCCATGGGAGGCCAGGTTGGGGTTGGGAGAGCTTCCCCAAGCTCAAAGGCCACTAGGACCCCAGCTCTGAATGGCACCTTAGGAACAAAGGGGAGAGAGAACCACGTGTCCAGCCAGACAACCTATTCTAGTCCTCAGTTCCCTGTGTCCTGGGCCTTCTGTCTCTCTGGAATTCTCTAGACCCCTCCTCTTTTTCCTCCCCCTTCCCACATCCTTTCAACTGATGCTGTGTAAGAGCAGGAAGTAGCCACTGGCTTCCCAAACAAAGGAGCGCACTACAGCTGGGAATCGAGTGCTCCGAAAGGTCTGAGTGGTTTGGGGTGCGGTGGGAATGGGGTGCTGGTGTGAGCTCACTCACCCTGTCCTGTTAAAGCTGCCAACTCAGGCAGGGGTGGGGAGTCCCTCTTCTCGTTCTCTTGGCCGCCCAAGGGGCTGGGGAAGCTGAGTCCAGCCAGCCTGCAGTCCACATTGGGTGGTGGGTGGTAGGTGAGACTGTGAGGAGGAGCCCAGCAAGACCCATACTTGTCTTGTGATTTTAGAAACTTGAAATGAAACTCTGGAGACTTTTGAGTCATCCTTGATGTGACTGAGGCCTTCTGACCGGCTTCTACTGTTTTGAACATAAAAATCTGGAGCGTAATCCATGGCTCAGAGTAACAAATACTTCAGTCCAAGAGATTTAGCTGTTGTCGACCGGCTCCCTTATTGATCTTCCTCATTCTGATTTCCAATGGCAATTGAAATCAGTACCACACAACTTAGAACTTGGTTATATATTGCTTGGTGTTGCTCCTGTTTGTTTCATGAGTTTGTCTCACTCTCCCAACAAGAATTACAAGCTCCTTAAAGAATGGAATCGGATAGGCCTTATACTTCTTTAACTTCCAACACTGCCTAATAGATACTTCTTGATCAAATCAGACAGTATCTGCATAGCCATGGGGTTCCTGTCTCTTGGCCTTTTTGGCTTTACTTTCACAATGCTTGGCAGAGAGAGGGCCTCTGTAAATGGTCCCAGCAGGAAACAGTGAGCTCTTCCATTAACAAAGGACAAGACAGACCTTTCTGATGTTTTGCAGGGGAGTACTTGAATCTCAGCATGATCTGCGGATGCTAACAAATTTTTGCTGTCACCAACATAACCACACCTCCCAACTAGTAAAATGGTTTGGCGTTATTATTCCTTAATAAGATAGAGAAATGGAGGCCTCCCCAGAGGGGAAGTATCTTTGATCACATTTTAAGTGCCCAAGTTTCTGGAAATCCCCACTGTCAGTCATGTGTCCATATGTGGGAGTTTCCCTTTTATAGTCTAGCTATGTCTTAGGTTAACCTCCTGCTGGTGCTCCCTCAAAAAAACCCCCAAAAGCTGTCTCTGTCTCCACAAAGAGTTGTTCCCCAACACCTGGGCACCAGCCTCCCTGCGCCTTTTCCCAATCTCATGCTCATGGTTCCTTGTTGGTGCAAGCAACCTTGTGAAACATGTCATTATGTTGCAGATAAGTACAAGGCCCAAGCTGGACTGTGGTTGAGGAGACTCCTAAGATTATTTTTCAGGGACTTGGCTCCCTTCATACAGGTGGACGGCGCCAGCCAGCCACCTCCATGTGCTATTTCGTTTTGGCTGTTGTTCCCTGCAGGCTAGACCAGGGTAGGCCCAAATACCCAGCTCCCAAATACCAGCCAAGCAGCCATAACTAAGGATGGGCCTATGGAGATCTGAGTCCCATGGGGGAAAGACAAGTGAGACCCAAATGGGAAGAGGATCAAAAAGCAGCTGATAGCAGAAGCCCATCAGGGCATTTGGATGACTGCCTGTTTATTTGGAAGACCTAACCGCTGCGGGTCTGCCCTGAGTCAGGAGACCCCAGCTCAAAGAGCAATGGGTGGGCAGACCTCCCCCTGCAGTTTAAACCCTCCAGTTCTTTGTTGGGTCTCCACTGCACTCTCTTCTCTCCTCGTCCCCTGTGAGCATCCAGAAAAGCTGCTTTCCTGTTCCCCAAGGTCAGCTCTGCCCCACCACACACAGGACCTGAAATGAGCACACAAACTCCTTTTCAGGTTTAAAAACAAAACAAAACACTTCGCAGTTAATCATTGCGGGCACTACCAGTAGCCATGTTTCTCGAAGATGATTGTATAATGATATAACTTTCACAATGTGACTGTGTGATTGTGAAAACCTTGTGTCTGATGCTCCTTTTATCTATCATGTGGACAGATGAGTAAAACATATGGATTAAAAATAAATAAATCATAGGGGGAACAAATGTTAAAATAAATTTAGTAGGTTGAAATGCTAGTGATCAATAAAAGGGAGTGATAGGGGCATAGAAAAAAAGGGGAAACATAGGCTAAAATATATTGGGTAGATGGAAATCTTAGCAATCAATGAGAGGGAGGAGGGTAAAGGGTATGGTATATATGAGTTTTTTTCTTTTTTCTTTCTGAATTGATACAAATGTTCTAAGAAATTACCATAGTGATGAATATACAACTATGTGATGATATTGTGAGCTATTGATTATATACCAAGAATGGAATGATCATATGGTAAGAATGTTTGTGTTTGTATGTTGCCATGTTTTAAAAAAATTTTTTAAAAAAATAATTGCAGGCACTTCTTGGTTTGCTTACATTTGCCTTATTTGTGTTCTGGAAGAGTGTTTTCTAGATACACCTATTGTTGACATAGGAATGGTACTTGGGAAGATGGTATGGACTCCTGAGGTTCACAGTTGCCCACAACTCCCAGCATGGCTCCCACCACACTGTTGCCTGGGGCTCTGTCCACCTGTGTGGGATGGTAACTGACCCCTGTGAAAAGACAGTCAGCCACTTGCTTTCACTGCCTGCCAAGTTTGCCTAACCTAGCAGGGTGGACTTTTCCTGCATTTTTGCTTATTCAATGCTGCGAAGCTTTTGTTGTTACCTCAAGCCCTTAAAACTGAGTGGCTATTTGGAGATCTTCTAGGACAAATCTATGACCTTCCCCACCTTCTGAAATGCCTCTACTCTCTCCCTCTACCAGCTCCATCACTCATCCTTTTCATTCAAAGAAAGATGGTATTATATGGGCTAGGACATAAAATGTTTCTCAAACTTAAGCGTACATCAGAATCACCTGCAGGGATTGGTAAAGCACAGATCTCTGGGTAAAGCACTTACAGCATTAGGTCTGTAAGTGTGCAAGAATTTGCTTTTCTAATAGGTTTATAGGTGATGCCAGTAGTTCTGGTTCAGTTTCCTTAGTTTGACAACCATTGGTCTAGGATAATAGGCCATGATAGCCCTTTGAGTATGTTTTGCTAAACATTTGTTCATAACTTGTGTCTTCGTTAGGCAGGGCTGCTGTAACAAAGTACCACAGATTGGTTGGCTTAAACAACAGGAGTTTATTATTTGGCAGCTTTGGAGTCTAGAAATCCAAGATCAAGGTATTAGCCAGTCATGCCTTCCCTGAGGTCTGGAGCATTCTGGTGGTGGCTTGCCAACAACGCATAACTCAATCTCTGCCTCCATCACATTGCTGTCCCTCTCTCCACCTGTCTCCTCCCACTGAGTCCAAACTTCCTCTGCTTATAAGGACTCCAGTCATATTAGATTAAGACCCACCCTAATTCAGTTTGGCTTCATCTTAACTAAGCATCTTCAAAGATCCTATTTACAAATAAGTTCACATTCACAGGGACAGGGGTAAGATCTAAACATGTCTTTGTCAGGGACACGATTCAATCCATCGCAACATGTTCTCATGCCCACATTCTTGAGAATGGTGAGGAGAGCCTGCAAGGGATGACAGCCGGGAGTTGTGAAATATAACCAACAGTACATCTTTGGCCTGACTTTTCACAGCCCTCTTCTCAACTCGTGCTCTAAATTTCATTCAAGGAACTGATGCCTCTATAAAGGAATCAAAATTGCAAAAAAGGAAGAGTTTTTTTTTTTTTTAGCATTTCAAACTGAAAGAGATGTTTTGAGCATTGAATTAAATTTTTAAAAATTTGGAATAGTATATTGGATTTTTATTGTTGCCATACATATTACCACAAATCTAGCAGCTCAGAACAGCATAATTTTATTATTTTAGTTTCTACAGATCGAAAATCCAGGGAAGTTTGGCTGGTTCCTCTCAGGGTTTCACAGGGTTGAAACCGAGACATCAGCAGGGCTGCTTTCATTATGGAGGCTCTGGGGGAAGAATCCGCTTCCAGGATCCCTCAGGTTGTTGGCTGAATTCAGTTCCTTGTGGTTGGTGGGACTACAGTCCCCTTGCCCTTGCTAGCTGTCAGCCAGGCATGAGGCAACAGTGTGGTGGGAGCCATGCAGGGAGTTGTGGGCAACTGTGAACCTCAGGAGTCCATACTATCTTTCCAAGTACCATTCCTATGTCAATGATAGGTGTATCTAGAAAACACTCTTCTGGAACACAAAAAAGGCAAATGTAAGCAGATGAGGCTGCCTGCATTCCTTCTCACGTTTTCTACGAGGTCTCTCCAACAACAGGTTGAGTCCAACTCATGCTTCAAATCTCTCTGACTCCTTTTGCTGAATATCTCTAACTCCAGACATAGAAAGTTCATTGCTTTAAAGGCCCTATGCCACCACTAAGCTACTTTCTATATTTATGGATTTCGCTTTTAGTCCATTTTTTAACATTGTGGTAATATAAATAAAACTTAGAATTTGCCGTTCTAACCATTTTTTCAGTGTATAATTTAGTGGCATTATTATTAATGGACTTTTGGGCTGTTTCCAAAATTTGCCACCCAAAAAATAGCCATCAGAGACTTATCTACTACTTGTGTCTTTTGTTATGTGTGAGTGCTGATATTTTTTATTCCAATGTCTGTAAGGTTGGCAACAAGTTGGCTTGGTGATGGTCTCTTAACAAGCGCCCAGCTTGTCCATGGGTATTTGGGTAGCCCAGGAAATGAAGAACCTGACCTGAATTGGGGAACCTGAATCATTGCTGGGTCTGGAGATTCTCTCAATTCCTCCACAACCTGCTTCTCTGTCTTTCTGCAAGACCTCTATCCTAGCTGCACTTCCACTGGGCTGCCATCTCACACACCTCTGAGAGTTGCCACTAACCTCAGGTCCATGTGAATGGCACCCCCTGAGGTTGTGCCACCAGAATGGGGCACCAGCTACCATCCTATCCTCATCCCACTCGGTCTTGCCCCTGTACTCCCACTAGAGGACATTCCCTTTTCAGGTACTCAGTGATTAATCCCTTCTGAACTTCTGGTTGGTTTTTAGGCTCTTACCCAAAAGGGGTTACTGGCTTCTTGGGAAGTCGTACCAGTTTCTTTCATATCTTCTCTGAGTTTTCTGCAGTTGTTTGGAGAAGATTCATTAGTGGATTCTTTAAACTCATTTCTTCCCCCTTCACCCAAAATAGCAAACTCAGTTTAGGGCTTGTACTCTGGGGGTATACAGACCATCAGGCTTGGTCTGTCCCAGGGAGCAGAAGTCTCCTACCCCTTCCTTTTCCAAAGCCTGTTACCTTTGTTCTGCAAAGGCCTCAATTTCTAGCTCTATTTTGAAATGGAAATGATTGAAGTTTCTTAAACAGCTCCCTAGCTGGCCTGCTCTACCTGTTTCTTCAGACTCTCCTGGTGACTCACCAGTGACTTACCACCATCCTCTGCTACCACCACTGCAAATGATTCTCCATGGGAAGTAACTGCACATGCAGTATCAGATAGTCATCCATGCCCACCAGGAGGGGGCTGCTCCCTATGCCAGGTTCAGGGGCTGGGAGAAGTAGACTGAGAAACAATGGCAGGGCCTGAAACCCTGGGAAGATTGTTAAAGACAAGCAGTAAGATGGATGTAAATCTACTTTAAACTTATTGGAATGGATTTCCTTGTATTCTCTAAATAGGGCAGGCTGTTAGATGGAAGATAATATGCGCTGTCATCTCTCAGCATCACATAATATTCTTCACTCACTTTCCTTTGATGCCATTATCATTCTTTCAGGTCTTTGACCTTTCTACCTCAGGACCTTTGTACATGCTTTCCCTTTGCCCTCTAGCTAACCTCCATCCATCCTTCAGGTAGTTTGAATGTCACGTTCTCTGGGAAACTGTCCTGTTTTAGGCTGGGTCTCCCTCCTATCTTTTCTCACTGCTTTTTATTTCCTGTTTTTATCCTTCTGCACCCTAAATGTAATTAATTAATCATTTATTCACTTTCTATCCCTGTGAACTTCCTAAGGGCAGGAAACATTTCCCCAGCATCCATTTGATTGCCTGGCATATAGCAGGATCTCAGTAAATATTTACTGCATGAGTATAAGAAAAACAAGGAGGAATAATCAATTATTCCTTCAGCAGTGAACACTTAATAAAAATACCAGGCACTCAGGATATCAAAACAAAATTCATCCTAGAATATAGGTGACCAGGGGACAGAATGAGCCTAGAAAATGGGAAGCAGGTGCTTAATATGTGCAGAATGTTAAACTAGGTTGAACTTAAGTATTTGGAAACTCGTAGAGGTGAGGGTAGCACGTTATTATGAGTATAATTATTAGTGCTAAATTGTGAGTAAATGTGGTTGAAGGGTATTTTCGTCACGTGTATCACCAGAAGAAAAGCCAGAGGTTAAAACATGGGAATGTATAGCACAGTGAATCTTCTGGTGGACAGTGACTGTGATTAACAGTATAAACACAAAAAAATTCTTTCATGAGCTAGAATAAATGTTCGATACTATTACAAAGAGTTAAAAATAGAGGAGTACTTGGGAGAAAATGTACCCATTACAAACTTAGAACATAAGGAGCAGGAATATCTTAATATTAACAAAAGTACCACATCAAAATTAGGAGTTAACAATGGGGGGTGGTTAAGAGTTATGTGATATTTTGGGCTTTCTTTTATATTTTTATCTTGTTGTTATTATTATTATTATTAATTTGGAGTAGTCAAAATGTTCTAAAATTGTAGTGATGATTGCACTACTATGTGATGGTACTGAGAGCCATTGATGGTATACTTTGGAAAGATTGTATGGTATGTGAATATATCTCATTAAAATTGCGTTAAGATAAAATAACAATTCATCATCATTCCTGCAATCAGGAAATCTGCAGCACAGTCTTGGAATTAGGAGTTGTAATTGCACACGAAAAGTGCTAGGAGGAGAAGAAGCCCCGGACACTAAGGCACGGTCGTCTCCAACTGCTCTGAGTTCCTGAGATAGTACCTCCTGCCCTCTTCTGTCTCAGATGGGCTTTGGATTTCTAGTGGAAATCCCTTCCTTTGTCACCCTCAGTTTCTGACCCCAGCAATCCTGTCCTCTTTCTACATGCTTGCTCTTCCCTAGAACTTTTCATCAACTATCCTGGGTTCTTGCGTCCCCTTTTGGTCTTTTTCTTCTCTGCCCAGGTTGCTGTTTTGTTGGGGTTTTTTTTATCATGCATCACTGCCCACCCAGCTTAACCCCCTTGACTGAGTCAGCTCATCACCCTGACAATAACTGCATTAAAAAGATTCATTATTTTCATTTGCATGTAAAAAGTAATTCTTTTGGTCCTGGGGCAATCTGGCTCTTTAAAAATATATTTTAAATATTTAAGATCACTGCATTTACATTTTAACCAGAGATCTCCAGGTTCCACTTTATGGGAGGGTGGGGTCCCATCACATCTGGCCTTTGTCTTGTGGGTGGGAGAATTGTTGCCCGAGAGGTAATCTGGCATACCTACAGAGCAATTCCCCATGCAAATGGGCGTTCCTGGTTTGTCTGGGGGTGGCTGGGGGTAGTGGTGGTGCTGGGGGCAGTACACAAAGGCGAGCAACACTTGTCAAACCCTGACCTTGAGCCCCAGGGACAGGACCTTACCTAGTCACCAGCCCAACTGAGAGGCTGGGAAATATTAGGGAATCTCTGGTTGCTCTATAAAAGCAGGTCATAATTGTGGAGGTATTTTCTGAACCCTGTTTGGGTATCGGTTTGACTCTGGAGATGGCCCCAGTCTCCTTAGCCCACCTCCTCTTTCTGGTCTCTGCTGTCACGTCGTCTCAGCTTGGAGCTTCCCGGAGATCACTGTGCAGAGATAGCAGACCTCTGGCTCTCTCTGTGAAACGGGGCCTGATCTCTGCAGTAGCAACTAAAAGCACATTTTCATCTGTACCTTGGAAAAGGGATGGGTCCCAGGCACCAGGATGCAGGCCTTGTCTGATGCCTCAGCTTGGGGGAGCCTGTGGCCCCCAGAGGTTTTCCTTTCCCTTCTGTGCTCTGGGAGCAGAGGAACCAAGTGTCCTCTGAACTGCATTCCCAGCTAGAAGTAGAGTGCGGAGGGTTTTGCATGGTTGGTGGCCAAAGCACAGAGGTTCTGGGAGTTGGTAGAGCAAGTCAGACTACGCTTGAGGGAGAAGAATAGAGAGATGGGGGAGGAGGTCAGGGCAGGGCTTCCTTCCCAGTCTCCCCCTGCCTCCCATACCCCTTCTCTCCAGCACCACAACCATCAGATGCCTTTTCAACTTGGCTTGAAATAAACAAACTTGGAACTGTTTGGCTTGCCTTTGCTTCCCAGTTCCAAGAAATCATCTCCCAAAGGGTCCAGGCTGAGGCGGTGCAAGGGTAGCCCGGTGGTAGAATTCTCATCTGCAATGTGGGAGACCCTGGCTCAATCCCAGAGTCTGCACATGCCAAAAAAAAGAAATGAGGAATTTCAAAGGGCTCAGGCTACTGGGCCCAGGAAGTATCCATCCCCTCCTAAGTCTCTATTCTTCTGGAGGCAGCTGAGAGGCACATCAAATCCCACCTCCTTCATGAAACAGCACCCCCACTCCCCTTCCTGACTCCCAAGAATCTCAGTCTTTTTATGCGCACAGATAATGCCAGTGTTTTTTCAGCCCTGGAGACAAATAAGAATCACCAGGGGAGCTTTCAAAAAAACACTGATGAGGGTGCATGGATAGTTCAGTGTTAGAATGCATGCCTTCCATGGGGGAGACCTGGGTTTGATTCCCAGACCATGCACCCGCGCCCCCCCTCCAAAAAAAAAATTAAAACAATGTCCATGGCCCAAGCCCCAGGCCCCAAGGCCAGGGAACCTGATTTAATTAAGTGGGGTTTAGACATCTGTCTTTTAGAAGCTTCCCAGGTGTTTGTAAGTGCAATAGAGGTTGAAAATCTTGGGGGCTGGGAAGTGTCTTATTTTCTTCCACCTGGACTTTTTAAAGTCTAAGTGGGTTTTAAAGGGTTAACTCAAAGGGTCCTTTGAAAGTGAGTGTCCTGAGGGCTGAAATTGGCCCCTGGGTAATAATAAGGGAGGGGTTGTGGCCCAGAGAAGAATCTAGTAGGGATGAGGGAAGAGGTGTTGCCAGCTTGGTCACTCCTTGGAGCCAGGTGCTTCTGATGGTGTGATGCAAACACAGCTCCTCCTCTCCATCAGCTCCACGTCGGGGTCCTGTGGGTCGGCGGAGATGGAAGTGCCCCCTCCACAGAGGGGCTCCAGAAGCCCCTCTCCCTCCAAATGATCTGTGCTTGCTTTATTTTTCACACACCATCTGTTTCCTCTTTTCTCCCCCAGGAGGCATTAAGCAAAGGCCAGCTTTAGGCAAGCAGAGCCTGCTCAGCAACTGCCTGCATGCCCTGGGCCCAGCATATTCTCTGCACTTGCATTTCATCATCTGTCAAGTGGGGCTGAACCCCTCGTGAGTCTCACCAGGTCACTGTGAGGATTCTGGGAGAGAATTTATGTCCCGGGCTGATCTCACAGTGCAGGCTCAGCTATTGCTGTGTTTTTCACCTGGTCTCACCCCTGGCGCCTGCAGAACCCACGGGGCTGGTTATCTAACTCCTGGGCCCTCGGTTTCCTCATCTTACACAATAGGGACAAGGACAGTGACTTTGGGGAGTTGTAAGGAGTCCGTAGGCAAAGGGCAGAGCACAAAGGCAGCGCTCAGAAGCATTGGTTCCTCCGCTCCCACTCCCCACTTTCTCTCATGTCTCCCCTCTAGCCTCTCTCTAGATCTGCTTTCTCCTCTGCCTGCTCAGGCTCTCTGTTGATCTTCCTGAATGGTCACAGATTGGGAGGCTCTGGATGGAGCCTTTTGGTTCAAAGAGGAGGCAGAGAGATGTAGAACGAGGATAAGGAAATGCACTTTAGGGATACAGGATCTGCTTAAATCAGAGTAATAGACCCGTCCAAAGACCGTCCTTGAGTCCCCTTTTCCTGACGCTCCCTCAATGGCAAGAAGAAAAAGAAGCCTGAAAGGGGTAAGGGAAACAACTACGCTGCTTCATTCATTTATCCGTTCATGGGATAGTTAATTCGTACCAGGCACAGCTCCACCAACGAGGCAGGCCCCGCCCTCAAAGAAGGTATATCCTGGTGGTGGGGACACGCAGGTCCCTGGAACATTCAGTGCTAAAGTAGAGTCCCGAGCATGCCTGGTTTTAGGGTTTGGCCTCAGACGAGGGCAGCTTTTATTTT
Organism: Myrmecophaga tridactyla; assembly: GCA_004026745.1. Classification (NCBI taxonomy): domain Eukaryota; kingdom Metazoa; phylum Chordata; class Mammalia; order Pilosa; family Myrmecophagidae; genus Myrmecophaga; species Myrmecophaga tridactyla. The sequence continues at coordinate 1,422 of PVIY010056098.1, read as the reverse complement.
TGAAAGTAAAAGAAACCCTAAGCTGATATTGGGAAGCTAAGTAGGAGTTCACCAGTCAAAAGAGGAAGGAAGAGCTTTTCCGGGCCCAGAGACCTCTCTGGAGGGAGCCTGGCCAGTTAGCGGAACCGCCAAGAGTGCAGTATGACTGGTTGGAGTTTGTGTGGCCAGCGGCAAGGCGAGCCAGGTGCCACGGGGAGATTTTGCAGGGTTTTTAGAAGGGAAGCGATGTGATCTGATTTACTTTACTAAGGTCTCTTTACCAGAGTGGAGAAAATCCTAGAGAGACTGTGGTTTCGCAGGCAGGTGGCCACTCAGACAGCTAGATTATGAGAAGATTTTCAAAGCCAGTCAGCCCCTTCCCCTTCCCTGCTGTTGTTCTTGAAGGGAGCTCAAGAATAACACAACAACCATCCAACCAGGAAGTGTGAGCAGTCCTGTGGCCTCCTCAACAGCTGGTCATAAAAAGTCCTTGACCCTCAGAAAGCAAGAGTCCCCATGTCTGAAAAAGAGGAAATTTTGGGCCAAATGGGTATGACTACATTAGAGGTCATTTTTTCCCTTTGGTTTCAGAACTCACTTGGCTTTGAAGGTGATGGCAAGACACAGATTTGTTGTATAGTCAGTTTAATTGAACACCATAAGTACAGGGATTCTTGAATAAAGCATTAGATTTTGTTGGTTTGTCCAGGTTAGTGTGATGCCCTGATAAATCCCAGAGTGATTTGGACAGTGAATAAAGAAGTATTTGTGAAGTCCCCTTGGAGGACTGGGGAGAAAAAGAGGAAATATTAAACTTCCCTATTTGCAGAATTTCTGAATTCTCACAAGGAGTGGGGACAATCAAATCAATAGGCCAAGTCCTCAATCTTGAGGTTTGCCCCTATGAAACATCCCTGCAAAGGACAGGCTAAGCCTACTTAAAATTAGGCCCAAGAGTCACCCCAGAGAACCTCTTTTGTAGCTCAGATGTGGCCTCTCTCAGCCAACACAGCAAATGAACTCCCTGCCCTCCCCCTCTATGTGGGACATGACTCCCAGGGGTATAAATCTTCCTGGCAACGTGGGACAGAAATCCTGGTATGAGGCAGGACCCAGCATCAAGGGATTGAGAAAATTTTCTCAACCAAAAGGGGGAAGAGAGAAATGAAACAAAATAAAGTGTCAGTGGCTGAGAGATTTGAGAGTCAAGAGGTTATTTTTTTTAATTTTTAAATTTTTTTTAGCATTTGTTCCCCCTATTATTTATTTTTATTCCATATGTTCTACTCTTCTGTTGATATAGTAGCTGAAAGGAGCATCAGACACAAGGTTTTCACATTCACAGAGTCTCATTGTGAAAGCTATATCATTGTTCAATCATCATTAAGAAACATGGCTACTGGAACACAGCTCTACATTTTCAGGCAGTTCCCTCCAGCCTCT
>PVIY010056097.1:0-13452 GCA_004026745.1 Myrmecophaga tridactyla | reverse complement strand
TTCCCTGGGTTTGGTAAATTGACTGCAGTAGAAGCTAGCTTTCTCTAGTCATCTAATTTTCTGGATGCCAAATAAAAAATACTATAGGGTATATCCTACCTCATTTGTGGTGTACAAGGTGCCACATCATAGAGACAGGGATTCAAACTGCTCCTAGAATGTCTATTCAAAGTAGGTGATAGTGGCACTTCAACTTGCAGCCAGAGATAGGACATTTCTCAGAAGGGAGGAGTAGAGAGTGGACTCTCTTGTGTAATCTATTCATATCTTCATCATATATAACAAAATCCTGTTTGTTCCATGAACATGTCCCATTTTCCTAGATTTCAGATTTGGTACAGATCTTCCCCTATTTTTAAAGTCTCTTGGGAAGCAGGAATTAGATCATTGTTTCCACTATCTTAAACATAAGTCTTAGACATAATCTTAAGACTCTTAAACCTTCTAAAGCAGGTTTCTAAATAACCCTTTTTGATACTTTGTTTTGACTAAACTTGTACTTTTAGAAATTAAATATCTTAAAAATAAATCATGACAAAAAGGAGGCCGTGGAGCCAGGCATACTTGGGTTAGACTTCAGTTTGACGCTTACAAAATATGCACCATTGGTGGTTCATGCAAGATTTTATTTACAGGAGCTCCAGGACTCAGTCTTCCTACCAAAACAACTATTAAATAGGCAAGAACTGTCTGAAACAACTATTTTGAAACTCCAGAGGCCAGAAGAACATGTACAGCATCCGTGCAAGAAGAAGAAGAGACTGATAAAATACACTAAAGAACTACAAATTGCTCTCTCCATGCAGTCACGATTGGCATCCCTCTCCCACTCTCACTGCAGGCCATAGCAGTGTCCAGACCCTGGCTAGCTGCTGCTAACAGAAAGGGACATAAAAATCTTCTTCTCCAAGAACAGGGGTGTGTACAGCAGATCACTGATCACAGCAGTTGACTAGCAAATTTGGATCACTGAGTCCTGGTTCTAAGGGCAACGATTGTTTCAACTTGCCATGGACAAATAGAGGGGCAGCCACTGTTTCAACCCTCCCTGGACAGGGGCAAAGGCAGTGGAGAGTTAAAGACTCAGGGTCTCCCCTATGGCTGCAGGGCAAGTTAGCTGAAAGGCTGAATTTGCTGGGCAGGCCAGGAAAGGTCAGCTTTAAGGAGACAGCAGAGAAGCTTTTGGTGCCCCTCTGGATCCCCTGCTCAGGGCACTTTGGAGCTAGGCTGCACCCCCATTGTGGACCCATGACACTATTTTGGCTGGGAAAGATCGAATTGGGAAATTGCCCCCTTTCCCCCCCAACACACATACACACTGGGGGATCCTCCTTCCAGAATTTGCCCTTCTGGCAAAAACATTATGAGACAATGAAATGAGGGTAAAAAAATACAGCAACAGACGGTCTGGGGCAAAGGTCTGCGGGCTTCAGATACCTGGGAGAAGGAGGTTTGTTTCTTGGGAAACAGAGGGGACAGTCAAACTCCTGGAGACAGGGAAACTCCAAAACAACTAACAAGCAAAAGCTCAGGACAAGACAGAGGCCCAGAAAGACAGGGAAACCTGCACACCATTTGCCTTGGGCAGACCTTTCTGACAGGAGACTGATGGTGAAGAAAACTCTGTCTCATCACCAGATAGTTACAAAACCAGAAAACACACATCCCAGGGAGTAAATCACAGAGCTAATATATTTTTTTAAATATTAAAATGTTCAGTGCGCAACAAAAGAGTATAAGACAAGCAAACAGGAAATGATGGCCCATCCAAAGGAAGAGGACAAAAATACAGAAAATATATCAAAGAAGACAAGAATATAGACATACTGAACAAAGTCTTTTTCAAAATGATCTGAAAAATGCCTCAGAAGATGAAAGAATGTACAGAGAAAGAATTACAGGCTATCAGGAAAACAATGAGTGAACAATATGAAAGTCTAAGTAAAGAGATATAAATGTTTAAAAAGGAACCAAACAGAACTGCTGGAGTTAAAAAACACAATAATAGAAATGAAAAATGCCCAGAAGACTTTCAAGAGCATAATGGAGTTGGCAGAAGAAGGAATCTGTGAACTTAAAGACACGATACTTGAAATGAGTTAGGGTGAGGAGCAAAAAGAAAAAGGAAATTTTAAAAGCTAAAATATCCTGGACAGTTATGGGACACCATTAATCGCATCAATACATATATCTGGAGTTCCAGAAGGAGAAGAAGGATAAAAAGGGGCAGAAAGACTAGTCAAAGAAATAATGACAGAAAACTTCCCAAACTTAGCAAAAGATGTAAATATGCACTTCCAATAAACTCAGAAAACACCAAACAGGAAAAATATGAAGAAAAATGTACTGTCACGTACTGATTACACTATCAAATGCAAAAGACAAAGAGTTCTGAAAGCTGCAAGACAAGAGTAACATGTGAGGTAAGAAGGCAGGGCTTGAAATATTTAAAGTGCTGAAGGAAAACAACTCTCAGATAAGAATTCTATATCTAGTGAGATTCTTTTTCAAAAATGAGGGCTAGATTAAGACATTCCCAGATAAATACTTCATCACCACTAGAATGGGGGAACTGCCCTACAAGCAATGCTAAAGGGAGCTCAGACTGAAATGAAAGGACACTGCTGAGTTGTTTATAGCAGCAGAAAAAAACAAAGAAGTTTCTCCTCCTTCAGAGAATTCAGGTGCTCAAAAAAAAAATCGTAATAGTGTATCTTATGATATATATCGTTGATAAATGTATTTCAAGGATAATAAAACTAATTATAATTACCTGAAAAGTGTTTAAATAACATTTCAAATCATTTATTTTCACTATAAATAAAGACTTGCAAAGACGTGATCAACTGATAAGAAAATATTGCAGAAATTCCATTTATGGCCTAGAATACCTTCTCTTTCCCATTTTACTAGACCTTATCAAATAAATTTCTTTTCCCCACATTAAATTTAAACTTTTACTTCTTTTTACAACACATCTACAGTATTCTACAAAAAATTCAAAAGTCAACCCCGAATAATCTTATTTTCATTCAAATAACTCATATGCAATTTTTGGTAAGGTGTAAGCCATGTTTTTGATGATTAGGGTTTTTTTTGTAATTCTTATCAATAAAATGAAACACCATACAACACGAACATTCTTAACTTATGAACATTCCATACTTGGTGTGCAATCAATGGCTCACAATATCATCACATAGTTGTATATTCATTACCATGATCATTTTTTCAGAACATTTACCTCACTCCAAGAAAAGAAATAAAAACTCATACATATTGAAAAAAAAACACAATGTTCACTAAAAAACTACAAATTTAAATTTAAAAAATTACAAATTACAAAAAAGCACTGTAAAAAGCTACAAATATAATTGCCTACACATTTAATGTATATACTCTGGAAATTTATATAAACTATGAAAGAATGTTTCCATGATGATACGTATATTTATCCACAATTCATTGCATATATTCACATGCAATTCACATACATTCACACATATGCAACATATTCAACACTATCTCCCTTAATTACTATACCTCAATTCCTTCTATCTAAAGACATATTTATTAATTAAAATATTTGTGAGAGTTTCATCATGTTCATTAAAGTCTTTCTTTTTCTCTAAGGAGTTATACAAAAGTTAAAAAGTCAAGAGAGCTGCACAATTTTCCAGGCCAGCTATTACCATGTGGGCCTACCTTCAGGGGGTAAACTGTAGAGTTGGGCCACAGGGCCAGTTACAGGAATGACTGGCAACTGGAAATGAAAAGAACTTTTAATCGTTGGGAGTGGCAGGCGATTTTTAGGGAAACACTTCCTCATTATCAAACTGGAGGTGTTGACAAGAGGATCAAGGGTCCGGACTGCCAAGCATTCCTGTTTTTTAAGGAAAAAAGAAAGAAATGTGCCTTTGGTGAATTAACTAAACCAATTTTACATTACTGTAGAAAGTAATACATTAATAATTTTCTAAAGACAAGTATTGCAAGAAACAATTTTTAACTGAGTACAACTATAAAAAAAGTTTTAAGAAATATTTTGTAACTAGAAAACTCATGTGACAAACTTAGTAGTACTTTTCTTAAATATTTTTAACTAAGCAGAAATCAGTACAATCATTGGTACCAAAAGTTATCAAAGTACTATCTATGAGTGATTTAGAGGGACTAAGAAAGCCAAGAGCATAGAAATTTAAGGGAAGAGAAAAAAAAAAGAAAAAGTAAAAAAAATGTAGTATGAAATTTAAAAAGATGTAAGAAATAAAAAGAAACAGAGATACATTGCATTTGGCTGAGCCTTTCTTAAAACTATCAGTTATTATATAAAAATATCTCTTAAATTAGTTGGCCAACTTATAAAATAATAACCTGAATATTACCATTTAAAATTTTAAGAGATTGATTTGCTATCCTGATATCTTATCTTGAGAAGGGTTTACATGAAGAAGGGATTTAAAACTATGTCATGTAATGATATTAATATTATGAACAATTGATACTTTGATAGTATTTTGATACAATGTAAAGTTTTCAATACATACTTTTACATCTGAGTTTTCACAATAGATGAGAACTTAAGATTCAGAAATGTCAATTGGCATAATCAAGGTCACCTATCAAGGATTTAAACCCAGAGTCTTTGGCATCACATGCCACGCTCTTCCCCATACATCAAATATCCATCCCTGCCCATACTAAGAATAACAAAAAGAAATGCAGGTGATTAACCCAGACAAAGAAACCAGGGTAACCATGAAATGTGTATTTAGATATCTTAACTACTGTCACAAAGAAAGAGATTATGTATGTCATGTGTAAGACCAAGAGGACACGAAGACGTTAAATGACTAAAATTCTCAAAAAAACAGATTTCTAATAATTACAGCCTTATAAAAGCAAAAAATGTTGCATGAGAACATCCCCCATTCTGCATAGCTGATGTTCTTCTAAAGATGCTAGCAAAAAATCATGCTGAAGATCTTGTCAAGAGTGTTTATGCTTAAGATGGCAGAACTAGAATTTTCAACTCCAGGTTTCATTTTTCTACCTTCTCTACTCAAAAAAAGGCTCTATCCAGTAAGAAGATATAAAAACACTTACAGATAACAAACTGCCTTATCCACAAATATCTTCTGAGGGAACCCCCCCAAAACTGAGTACAGCCAACTGCACATCCTAGAAACATGATGACATGGAACCCCTTTCTGACTGTGGATGGGTTTATGCATCTTTCTTTTACTTTGGGGGGGGGGGGATCTCTCCTTGCAGAGTCTGTGCAGTGACTAATTTCTCCAATTCAGTCTCAGGTCACATGTGAGAAATGACTGTGTCTTTTAGTTTCAACATTCTTTTTTAAAGTATATTTAACATACTTTCACTTTCTGAGTATTATGTACACCAATTCCATTTTCTTAAGAACCAAATTATATCATTAGCACATAATCACAATAATAGGAAAAAAATTAAAAACTCACTTGAGAAGTGTTATATAGAATTTTCATCCCATTGGCATCAATAAATGATTTTCTTCCCAACTTAATGTTTGTAACACTTTTTAAACTCTGTAAAATTCCTTTCCGAATGAGCATGTTTCTATGGCGATTATCATGGCGGTGCCAATCTACATAAATTGTTAAAAGCACTTGGACATATCCTCTGTCTACAGCTCTCCTGGCATTTGTTTCTTTAACAAAGAATATTGAGAAAGAACATTACGAAAATGACAAGAGAAAGTGTTAGAATAGATCAAAGAATATTACCTCAATACTGTGGTAACTTTTTTTTTCCCAAAGAAAACCATGGCAACCACATATTTAAATAATGTTTATCTAATAAAATAAATATGGCACATTCCATAGGGGAAATTATAACATTTTCCAGGAAGCTATCCATGTTTTGTTTAGTGGTTTTTAAATCTCATTTAAAAAATTAAGGTTACATCTTTTCAAATGTTTATAACAAAAGTTTCATATATCTTAAAACTTATGAATATACCCATTTTGTTAATACCAATGGAATGGATATCTTTAACTTACAGATCTGAATATGATTTTAAGTCATTATCATCGTTACTTTTATTACAAACTTTGTTTCTGTTTAAATGAACTCGATTGGATTGTAGTACTTATTACAAACTTTGTTTCCACTGAAATGAATTGCTCTAAATACCAAGGAATTATATACAATTTATGCCATACAATGCTAAGTAAAAATATTTATACAACTTTTTAGTAAATGAAATGTAAGGAGTATTATATAATTAGAACACTGTGCTTTCTGGTCATTGATTTTTTAATGTAATGAAAACTAAATTAAAGTTTTTTGTAAATGGTCAATTTTACTGGTATGGAATAAAGGAAATGAATCCATAAATTTGAAATAATTTGATTATTTCTTAAAGTTTTAACATTTCACATGCTTAACCAAAAGGGTGCCTTTTACTAAGATGGCAACTAGCGAATCATATATCAACAGCCATCCAGCATCACATCAGTGGGCCAGCTATAAAGACGCAAGATAATGCAGAATGCCAATCTATCCTGAGGTTATTCAGCTATAAAGAAAAACCAATCTCTTCCTCATCTCGCGCTTACCTATAAAATGACCCCTTGGTTCATGGCATGGACACTAAGATAGGGCAACAGCAGGCTCCACTGTTTTTAATTGCCTGAAAGAATTACTGAAGTTTCCAAATGGGCTAATACATACCTAAAACATAATGTAGAGACACTGGGATAATCAAACTTAATAATTCCTTCTCAGAAATTACGTTTTGACATCAAAGACCTGGAAGAAACCTGCAAGGGGGAGAAAGCTTTCTTATATGAAAGCTTTAAAATCACTATTGTACCTAGAATAGCCAGTTTGCTAAGATTATACCTATGTACTAAATCAGTTCAACTGATTTTAGGTATTTTAAATGGATATATATACTTTCTTTACATAATGTGAATAAAATATTGCTAAAAGCTATCATCATTCTAACTCCTCTTACAAACTTGGTGTGTTCCATTGGAATTCTCAATAGCTAAAATGGTATTTTTCTTTAGGAAAGATTAAATCAGGAGCTTGGTCATAATTCAAAACACACGCGCTGAGTGACCCTTAAGGGAAGTGAACACAGCTATCTGCAAATTGCAACTGAGCACAATCAAAACAGATTGGTAAAGGGATTTTTATTCATGTAGTATTCAGGGCACCAAACTCCTAATTAGCCTTTATCTCTTCTTCCCTCTCTGATTAAAAGATAACTTAAGTTTACCTTTAGACTGAGGCTTCTAGACTAGACTCCAACAATGCCAACTGAACTGCCTATCTTTCTGGACTGCATGTGTCTACATATTCTTTGCTCTACACTCTCCCATGTTTATTATAATAATTTATCCTTTTAAAGGAAATGCTACCCCCCACAGAAGCAAATCTTTAAAATTAGTAAATGAGAATGTTCCACCCGCCATGCTGCATTTTAAATATGCAATGTACTACTAAATGTTATTTTGCATTGTTAAACTTTTGTTCTATTTAGTATCCATATGAAACCATTTTAAGTATAAACTAGTCATTCTACCTGTCAGTTACTATTTTATACTGATGGAGTAAACAGGTATGTTTGCCTACCACCCTCCTTGAAAGAACAAAAGGAGGAAAAGGAAGACTACTATTTAAAACTGAAGAGAATAGATTTCAATCATCATAGGTTAATTGATTTCTATAAAATACTTGAAATTGATAAGGGTTTTAGTTTTCATTAATTTAGAATGAATATGTCATCCAGGATCCCTGAAAATTAGTAAACTTTAGTAAAAGTTGTTTTAATAAAAATTAAAAGCATATGTCTGTTAATTTAACAATTGTTCTTTACACAATTTGAATAACAAAGTCATGGAACATCAAAGTAAGGCTACAAATTAATTCAAGTACTCTGATCTTGGTCTAAATTTATTACATTATATATAAAAATAAAGCTAGATTGCTAATCTGAATACCACATTTCATTTCAAGGATAAAATTGTTAGCTAAGAAGTTTGTTATATAATTCTAATAGCTAAGGTGATTTTTTTTAAATATCATAAACCTTTACCAAATTAATCATTTCTTGCTACTTAAAAACAATTATGGTAATTTAAATTTAAGGGCAAGCTGGTCTCAGCCTTGAGACAGTTTTTGATGAACTACTTTTTGGGGAAAAAGTTTTAAGCTGTCAACACAAAGCTTTAAGATTAAAGTATTACTGTGGTTAAATAAAGTATTAATTTTAATCAAACAATCATCCAAGGGGTGGTGCCTTTAATTTTAAAGCTACTTACTGATACTGCTAATAAAAATGACTATTTAAAATAGAGATCCTTAGTATCTTGGAGAGAAAAAAAGAACATGTAAATGTAAATGATTACTATTCAAAGACATTATATTAAGGTAAGACACTTTTAGTCCAACTCTTCAGCTTGAAAATAAAGAAAATAATGTTTTATTTTGTAAATGAGTTTATTAGACTGAAATTTACATTAATAGTAACTTTTTAAATATGATAAATATGAATTTATGGTAGAAACAAAATTTCTAATAAGAAGGATCTAAGTAAAAATCATATGTGGTATGTAACATTTAGCAAGAGGCAGTAGTTGCACAAGATATTCTTCATAGTAAAAGTTCTCAATACCATATTAGCTTCACTTTGAAGAATTATATTCATATAATATTTACATATTATTTTCTTCTACCAACAGGGCTTTAAGTTTATAAATATAATTTAAAAATGGGAAATAAGTGTACTGAATAAATTATAGCTCAATTAATAACATAACCTTAGTTATAAAGAATATCAATGTTCAAGAAGATAAAATCAATTTTTACATTAAAATATTATAAACCAGATTCATATTATTGGAAGTTTGGATGTAGACTAAATCTACATTTCCAGTTTCTTTAATGTAATAGGTATAATACTTGCAGATACAGAATCTAGTATTTCTAGTATTTAAAAACTTACTTGATTTTAGCAATGCAGCAAGAGTGTCTAAAGCAACCCTGTCAACACAACAAGAAAACACAAACAACAACAAAACTAGTAAAATTAATCTACAATAGTAAATTCACACAATCTTTGCTGATAATTATCCTATTATCTATTCCAAAATGTATCTTTGTTATTTTCAATTACTTATGGTGTTTTTCAATATGCATCTTCCATTCAGCTTCAAATCAAATAGGAAGTTTGAAATACTTAAAAAGCATGAATTTTTTTTTAAAAGAAAATAATTAACAATGCCTATGTCTTTATATCAGTTAGGTGGGAATCAACTATTGTACCTGTATCTGATGCTGACAGAGTTTTAACACAAATTTAGTTCATAACCCGAAAATTCTACAGATATTTTCTTAGATGTCTCACTTTAGATTAGCTCTATCAAGCAAAAATACTATTTAAGTTGATAAAAAATGTAAAATATTTTGAAAGTTGGAAGTCTGGAGAGAAGTATGAGCTCTTAACCTTTTCAGTCATAATGAGAATAGTGAGTCTAAATAATGTCTCAAAAATTTTACTGCCATTTAGAGAACAGAGGAATAGCTCTAAAAACTGAAGGCATTATAAAAAATACACAAAAAGAAAAAAGTTTAAAAAAATAATAAAAACGGAAGGCACTTATATTTTCTTGAACATAAATACTACATTCCCCATAGCAAAACCAACAGCTATTACTCAACTTTAATTATATATAGCTTTATTATAGTACCACTGTGAAAAGTTGTAATTTAAATAGTTGTTTTTAAAAAAGAGTTGCTGAAGAAATGGTACTTAATTTCAATAACTTTAGAAATACATAACTACACACTATAGAATCTCTCATAAGATTTCAATTACTAAAATTAACTAGTCTGAATTAAAAATAAGAATGTTGTCAAACTTAAGCATTTCATTCATTATTAAACATTTGCTGAATGCCTACAAGGTACCTACAGTAGCTGGTTCTTTGTGCATATAACATTAGAGGACAGAAAATTATCTTATCTACAGATGATTCTACAATCTAGATAATGTGATAAAATGTAAACACCTATGAAAAAACTATTCAACAAATGAAAACCAAACATGAGGCAATAAAGTAAAAGTTGCATATATTAGTGGTAAAGAAGAAGTGCCTTTTTGGGGAGAGATTATCAGATTACTAAAAATGACAAGAGACCAAGATACAGATGTTTGAACAATGAATGGCTTATTAGTTTTAAAATGAAAATAAAGTAAAAACTTAGTTTTTCTTTTTAACACAGAAACAGAAAAGACAATGAAGGAATGAGTTAGATAACCAAATTTTTTTTTTCAGAAATTTCAGACCCACTGATTTCTATGTGGTTTTCAATATTCCAAAATGGTACAACATAAAGTTATTTCTTAAATACTTCTGAAATGTTTCATTTCCCCTAGGATCATTTTATATTGGTTTTGGTAATTGGTTACAATAAAGTATTGTGAATATTAAGTAAGAGATCATGACCATTAAATAAAAAATAAATTATGAAGAACTTTAAGAATCAAGGAGAGGAATGACATATAAATAGTAAATATACTTTTGGTATCAACTAGGATTCATTCATTCACACCCACATTACTATACTGCTTGACTATACTAAAACATTGCATTAATATAGGTATTGTGTGAGTAATAGGAATCATTTCATTAAATCCTCACAACAAATTCCTGATGTACGTATTAATATTGTTAACATTGTACATATAAGAAACCGGGCCATAATAGGTTAAGCAACTTGTTTGGTGGCACAAAAATTGTTGAGCGACAGAGTTAACATTCAAATCCAGGTTTGTGAGCCTGAAAAGCACACTTTTTAAACCACTATGCCGCAGTGATTCTGTAAGTTTGTTGTACCAATTGTGAAACAATCATTTTCCTTGTCCTGCATTTCACTGGGTGCTAAAGGATTAAGATCTTTGCTTTAGTAAATATGTTGAGCCACCTCACCAAATAATACTTGATAAATAATTATATGTGCAAGTAAACTCTCATTTTCAAGAAGGGTACAATCTAAAATATTTTGGCCTTTATTAAGAAAGAGTGAAAAAAACGGAAATGCTCAGAATCCTATTTTTTTTAATGTAAAATTTAACCAAATAGTGGATCTGGAAGGGTTGTTCTTTACAAAAGAATCACAAATAGTAAGTGTAAAGCAAGATAATTAGAAAATTATTTTGTAACCTCCAATTAAAATTATGAATCCAACAAAGTCATGAATGACTACTAAATCGCCAGGTGAAAAGCTGATGGAAACATTTATAACACACTGATCGCCTCAACTAAATTATGTTAAGTAATCCAAACAAAGTACTAAGCACCCTTTATGAAATATTTTTGACCAAAAAAAAAAGATCTCAAATCTAATCAATCCTCTAGCTCTAACTATCATCAGAGATATACCCACATGTTAAACGACCCAAGGATAAAGTCTTCCTAATCCAGAATGTGGGACGTTCTACACACTACCCCAGACTTCTCAACAAATAAACAAAACCAAACAGGGAAGACTGTTACTGATTTTAAAAGAACATAAGACATATCAATCAAACGTAATTGACAGACCTCATGTGTATCCCAATTTGAATAAATCAACTGTTAAAAGATATTTCTTAGACAATCAGAAAATATTATATGACATTAAGGGATCATTAGTAATACTGTTGGGTATACAAATGATATTGTGCTAATATTAAAAAAAAGTGGGGAGCTAAATCCTATAATGATCATACTGAAGAATTTACAGAGGGGTGACATTTGATTTTTAAAAGCCATGTTATAAATACTCCAGAAAAAAAGGAGGTAGCAATAAATGAAATAAAAATGGCAGAATGTTGATAAAATGGTTGATGGGTACATCAGGAGTCATTATACTATTCTCTTTACATTTTACATATGTTTGGAAATTTCCTACATATAATGAAGAATAAAGTATATACTTTGGATTCTGATTCAAACAAGCCAATTGTAAAAGGGCAATTTTGAGACAAATGGGGAAAACTGAATGTAAACTGGATTTTAGATTGCTTTAAATAATTAATAATTTAGGGGGATATATTATAGAATTATGGTTATTTTAAGTCCTTATTAATTAGAGCTAATTCTAAACTATTTAAGGCAGAAATGATAAAATATCTAGGAACTACATGCAGAAAAAAGAAAAATGAGGCCAAGGGAAAATCTAGGATTTGTTTTAAAATATCCAAGCAAAAAAAAAATAAACAGAAGCGTGGAAAGAGAATTAAGAGGGAAAAATAGGAGAATGTTTGTAATTGTAAATATAACACAAAAACTACAATAATTAAATTCAATAAAATTATTTCATTTAATAAAATATTTACTCTACTTAACTCTATTATGTTTGAAAAATTCCATAAAAAAAATTACCTCCAATATGGCGGAAAAAAATATTAAATATAAGCAAATGATTGGAAACTTTTATTTTCTGAGATTAACACACTTATGAATATGTATATATATTAAAAGAAAAAAAAGAATGACATGATTTTGAGAAAAGGAGTGTATACATTTTAAGACGTATTCATCTAATCACGAGAATGAAGGAAGGAGCCATTAAAAGATTGCAAAACTGGGTGGGGAGCATAGTAGGCACTCAATAAATGTTTCTAAATGAATGATACTCTATAAATGATCCTTCTCTCTTTTTAGTCACAGTATGTAGCAATGTTCAAAATATAAATTTCTCTGAACATTATATTCAATTTTAAAATTTTCTAATTTTGATGTACCTTTGAGGTTAAATTGTATAGTAAAGAAAGTCGTTATCACAATAAAATCACAAAATCTAAGAGAAAACACGAGATAAAATTTACTTCAACCTGCTTGTTGTATATATCAAGATGAGGCCTATAAGATGAGGCACAGAATAACACAGGCTAAACCTCTATTTATATTCAAAACATTTACTCACTTCATAAGACCTGAATTCTTCTTACTAAATGGTCCAATGATTTTAAACATCAGTTCCACAACTCCATTTTTCCCTAAGGATACTGAATTCACAGCTGGTAGGGAAATGATGCAAATGATTAAAAACCTCATTAAGTAAAAAGCTGTATACTTGATATGCAATAAATGTCACCCGTAAAGTTTATTTTAGCTAATCACTCAAAGGGAGAAATTGTTACAGGAAATTGCAGGAAAATTCTGAAACAAGTTATAAAAAACAAAAAAATTATAAAAAATAATTGAGTCGCCCCATTTGTTTATTTGATAAATAGAGTAACCTCCACTAATATCAGATAGAGGGAATGCAGAGATAAAATAAACAAAGACAGTGTAGAAAAGAATGACAGAAACAACAAAAAGATAATTACTAAATTACTTCCTATGTAGATTAAGAGTTGTAGGCTATTAGCCTAAACCATCGAGGAGTCCTTAATACAGAGTAGGACAGAAA
>PVIY010056096.1:0-13451 GCA_004026745.1 Myrmecophaga tridactyla | reverse complement strand
TTAGCATCACTAATTGCAGAAGACACTCCCCTTTGGCTGATTACAAATGGAATCAGCTGTGGATGCAGCTGACGTGATCATGACCTAATCCTATGAAATGTCCTCATTGCAACAGACAGACCAGCGCTTGCCCAATCAGATAAACAGGTACCACAACTTGGCCAAGTTGACACGTGTCCCTAACCATGACACCAACTTTTAGGCTAGTTTGACTTAAAACGTCTTTATGTCTGTCTTAAGCATCCACCAAATATTTATTAATATGTCCTTGTTCTAGGTGTTTCAACATCCTGTGCCCTTAGCTTCTCCAGCAAAAAAGGTTTTCTATGACCATTTCTTGCCAAACTTTCTTCTTCCAATATGAGGAAATCATCACACTACTGACACTGAGTTATGACCTTCTCAGATCATTTTTTCTCAGCTCAGGCATTTCCCCTAGCTTTAAGGAACCCCAAACATTCTTCTTTTGAGAAACTCGTAAGGTTTCCACCAACTTCTTACCACCAGGTAAGGCCCCAAGCAATGCTGACCAATCCTTGAAGGTGTTCATGTAGCATAAGGCTCCAGAGTCCAAAAGACTGGGTTTAAATTCAAATTCACCTCTTTTCCTACATGTATGACTATGGGAAACTTCCTTAATTTCTCAAAGCTTGAGTCTCTTCTTCTGTAAAATGGGGATAATGGTGGCACTTGAAATGAGGTCATGCCCATATACTTCTAGCACAGTATCTGCCCTGTAGGGCTCAACAGCTATCATCATCATCACCCTTGGATTTTACTGTGGTTTTCCTTTTCATAGACCTTTCTGGTTCATCTTATATTTGAATTAAAGACAACAAGCCATACCACAGTTATTTATCTATCTACCTATATGCTAGATCCCTTTCTAAGTGCCTACAGACAATTTCATGTGCAAATATAAAAAGGAAGGGAGGGGGGAAGGAGAGGGAGGCAGGTGAGGGGGAGAAAAAGGGAGAGGGTTTCATGTTTCATAAAACAGATATATTTAAATAAAAATTTTAAAATAAATTAACATTGTAACAAGGAATGAATGTAATTTGTAAAATCATTTACTTCTTTTTAAAATATGAAAAGCATGCATTACAAACAAGGTGTTAAAACTCAATTTACAGGGAACTTTTAAGAAACATCTACTCTATCCAGGTAGTTACACACAAACAAACCACTGCTTCTAGAAATACTTCTCTATCAAACCCCATGGAGGGGTCTACAGCATTAATAGCATGATGCTTTCTTTTCTTTTTACAAATATGACACTGGCAGCAGCCTGCTCCCTGGGAAGAAATAAGCAAATCAAGTCAAAAGAAACAGAAGGAAGAGTAGCCCCTTGTTTTACTTTTCAGGTATTATACGCCTCACGTCTCTACTTTGACAGGTCAATATATCCACTAACATTAAGCTCTACCTTATGCTCAGAAAAAAAGAAGGAACAGAACATACTGAGGAAACATAACCTATTCAAGGTCAAAGCTGCTACAGGCACATCAGTACGTTTCTGAGAAGATCTACTGACTGGCAACAACAGTGAGGGCACATGGGTCTTCAGTAGGTATTTTATATCAAGGAAATGAACTAGTTTTATTTTCCTCCTGTTTTTTTAATTTCTCCCTTTAAATTCTAAATTGTCTCTTACATAACATGAAGGACTGAAGGACTTGTGTTTCTTTTACAACTCAAACCTGACTTTAATACCTTGGGCCACTTTGGTGCCCCAGTGTCCTTCTCTAGAGTGTAACTTACCACAGGTAGAGTGAGCCAAGTTGCCACAAGGCGGTTGTTGATCCAGCGATACCAAGATGGGTTTAGAAACATGAGAGGTAAAAAGGGACCCAGCATAAAAATGCTTCCAAAAAAGCTTCCCCAAAACAGGGTAAATATAAAGTAAATCCCTTTCCAGGACACCATGATTCTGAAAGATAAAACAAAGACATATTGTGTTACTACACATTTAACTGCCTAAATTCAATTTCAAAATGACGCATATAATAATCTTTAATATAGGCCAAACCTAGTTTATGTTCTTTTACAATCAGGGGGAAGAGAGACAAACCTGAGGGTTAGAGGCTAAAATGAAAGGGGACAGACAGATAGGCAGGTAATAGGTAATGTGCTTTAATACATTCTATTATTTAATAAAACAACCCAATAAATTAGTTGCACCAGTTCTGAGATGAGGAAACAATGCCCAGAGTATGCAAATTTCCCAAGGCCAAAAATTTAGCAAGTAGAAGAAAGGAGTTTCTCAGCCCAAGCCTGCCTTGACTCCAAACTCCACATTTAAAACATGACAACATGAACAGTGACATGTGGTCCAAACTTACACAACTGCAAGAATCACTTAACATTCTTGTTAATAGTCCCAGCTCATTCCCAGAAAAGTCTGTTCAGCTGATCTAGGTAGGGAAGGATAGAGGAATCGGTACTTTAATGAACATTCCAGGTGACTCTTCTGATCAAGTGAGTTTGGGAAACAGTTTCCTGTAATGGGACCAAGAGGCCAGGTGTAAGAGGCTTATACTTCTGGTTCTTGCCCTGTCATTAACTCCTTGGGTAATCCTTCTGCGTAGAGCCTGGTAAAATAAAGAAGTGTCCTTGTCCCTACCCTATTACCTTCAAAGCTCCCTGGAGAATGCGCCCTCTCCCCTCAACCTCACCCCCAACCCACAGAGTTTTGCAACAAATGGGAGTACAATGCACCTGTGAGCCCTGACCAAGATGGTCCACAGTGTCCTTTCCAGCAGGTAAAAAAAAAAACTTATCTATAAAATACTTTTGATATTTTGGTAATTCTAAGTCAGAGATTGGTAAATTTTTTCTTAACAGGTCTGATACTAAATATTTTCAGCTTTGAAGGCCACATGTTCTCCCACCTGTTCTGCCATTACAACATGAAAATAGTCACAGACAATACATAAAGGAATACACATGGCTGCATTACAATAAAACTTTATTTACTAAAACAGGTGATAGGCTGGATTCAGCCTGCAGGTCATAGCTTGACAACTCCTGTTCTAAACTGTTGAAGATAGAATGATCTAGTTCAATTAATTAGCACCTTTCCCATCAATCAAGGAAAGTTTATGAAATAACTGCCCCATATTTGCAGTACAGAATTTAAGTCATGTTCAAATTATGTGGAAATCTCATTTTCAGTGTCTTTTAAATTAGGTTGTCCTCATGAAGGATTTTCCACGATTACTGGTTTGCCCTATAATCACAGGAATCCTTCATGTTCTCTAACCCTGAGTCTTCAAGATTTATCCACAATTCTTCTAACCTCAAGCTCTTACATTCTTCACATCACGCTCTCTAAAGTATATGACTTGAATTCAAAGCCAAAGCACTTAGAAAAGATTGGGAAGCAATAAGAAGAGGAATCAATGGATGATTTGTTACTTAGGAGGCCTCACAGCATAGTTTGGCCTAAAACTCTATAACTTGGTAGCTTCACCTCAGAAGGTGTTTTGTATTTAAATGTTTATGTAAACAAGGCGTTTATAAAGTACCCGACAGATAGTAGGCACTAAATACTAATAAATCTTAACTAGGAGAGAGAGGAACCAGTTGAGAAAGAAACTTTGAGGATAACTAAAAGCAATGAAGTAACTGACCAAGAGTAGTTGCTAAGAAAACTGAACAAAAGATAGGAAACATCCTCAGAGACAGCTGAGAAGAAAGTAAAAATGTAGTGGGAGTACAGAATGTCAGAAAGGGTTAAAAGAGTAAAAAATCGGCTCTGATTTGAGGTCATGCATCCCTGATTTCTTCAGTCTTTTGATGCAGGAGGTAAGCTCCTCAGCTTTACTATCCTGGATTTCCAAGAGGACAGGGCTAGTCAATATGCCTGCCTGACTCTAAATGCCTAGGACGATGCATACACACAGGAGAACCAATAAACGTTTACTGCACTGATCAGATATAGATACATTATTTCCCAAACTATGTATTTGCTATTATTCAGACATTTCCATCTATGTGTTTTCATATATACTCAAGGACTTTTCACATGACAGATAGAGGGAATTGTGGGATTTTTGGAATTTTTTGGTTTGTTTCCCTCATAGAAAATGCTACTCCTTTCAAAAGCCAATAAAGACTAACCAAAACGGCTACAGAACAGGATGCAACCCTGAATGCCATAGGATTATGGATTATCCTCTCACGTTCTACACATCTAACAAGAAGCCAATTAGAAATTGACACTGTCAACACAGCACATATCTGACCTTCAAAAAAAAAAAGTGTCTTGTCTAAGAAAAGCCTTTATTTTTTATGTGATTATTAGTATTTAACTTATAAGACTTTATTTTCTTTTCCTAGGTATAATCCAACAATACAATCTTGTAAAATACTCAGAGGTTTTCTTATACACAGAAGAAAACATAATAGACTAGGACTGGCTTTCTTTATAAAGGTGACTATGCCTAAAAGCCATGACAATATAACAGAGTGCAATGAAATGTTTTTGTTTTTATTAATCTAGAAATATTAATTCTTTAAAATAGAATCTAATAATAACATCTTTGGGCACTTAGTCTTATACTGACTCTTTATGATCTGAAAGGTCAAGTAGAAGTCAGACTCCTCACTCGCTTCACTAAATTATTTGCCAAAGGATTACTTAGGAGGTTCCCATCACCAGAAGAAAATAATATTGAGGTTTTGAAATAAAATGTTAGAAGTACAATCTTAAGTGAACAATGAAACATTCCATAGCTAAGCTATGTTACAGGAAAAATATGTTTTGTATCAGGATAATAAAACTATTGGAAAATTTAAACAAAACTATGAAAACAATAATAGTCCTTATATATTGACAGGTATTTCAGCCATCAAGACCTCTGAATATTTCGAAAGAACCACAATAGGAAACAAACAAAATTTCAAACATATGGTACTTTTACAGGTAGGATTCCTTAACAACACTAAAGGAATTAAATGTATCTAGCTACTCAACATATTTTTAAATCTCTACCAACACATCAAGTATGTGTTCAAAATCCTTCAAAGCACTAATAGAACAAGCATCTACTAACAACTGGCTTTTTGCTAAACTCTAGATCAGAACTTCTAAGAAGTCAGGTGAGGGAAAAAGAGTGGAGAAAAAGACCACTGGAAAGCAGTAGGTCAAAAAATTCCAAAAACTCACACAGGACTTGGAATAGCTTATATTACACACCTCCTCAACTTTTCTATCTGAGATTCAGGCCCTTCTCTTTGCATTAAAAGACATTATAGGAAGCTTCTTTCCAGTCTATGTGACAGAAAATTGGGCAGAATATCCACAACACTCTTCTGACTGGGGGAATTCTACATTTCTATATTATTTCAATTATAATATCTAAAATTTATTGTGCTTTTACTACTTGCCAGGCACAGACTCATATATTTTACATATGCAAATCCCATAATCGAGGTATTTTCATTACCCCACTTTTTTCTTTGTATGCTGTATGATGGGGGTCACATTTCATTCTTTTTCCATGTGACTATCCATTATTGCACCATTCGTTGATTTTTTTTTTTGTGGTGGGGGGAGGGAGGAAGTGCATGGGCTAGGAATCGAACCCGGGTCTCTCACATGGCAGGCAAGAATTCTACCACTGAACTACCCTTGTACCCCCACCCCACACTTTATATATAAAGATATTGAGGCACAAAGCAGGTAAGTAACTTGCCTAAGGTTACACAGCTAGTGGATGGCAGAGCTGGGATTTGAATCCAGGTAATTTGATGTGAGAGTCTATGTTCAGTCTAAACTGCTACACTGTGCTTCTTTTGCAAGTATGTATTACTTTTGTAACAGTGTATGTATACGAATATGCTTTAAAAGAATTAGGCTATGAAATTAAGAAAAGTGTCAAATTCTAACCAAAATTATTACCTGATGCAAATATTAGTCTAAGTTCTAGAAGTTCATAGGAACTTAGTTTCATGGAGGAAGTATAACGTTTTCTTAATATCCCCTTGTACCTAGCAATACATACGACATTTAGTAGACACCCAAAAAAGACAAAAGTTAGTTAATTAAAGTCCAAATGAAAACCATCTGCACACCAATACTTGGGCATAAAGGGGTGCTGGCTTCTGCTGGAAGAAAGTCTGTTTAAATAACAAGTAAATTAAACATCTGCTCTTTTAAAATAAATAAAAGCCTCACCATTGAAAAGTAATTACAAACACTGCAACTTAATATCATATTTTTGCACTTTTTTGGTACAATACTGATAGTTTTGTCTTTTTTTTTTTAAAAAAAGGCCATTTGGGAAAGGAATAAACAGTTCTGAAATGACATACACATTTTTACTAACAAATACAGAAACATAGAACAAAATTATGTCGTCTTGAAAAATTACGCCTACTTGAATGTCACCAACAACTTTCATCTGTAAGACCACTCTCCTTCCAGTGAGTTAATAAAATATTCTTACTGCACTTATCATCCTGGCAGATGATATAATCCTGACTCAGACACTTGCCCATGTTGCTCAACCATCTGTGGTTCAAACAGTTACAAAATCAAGCAAAAGGCCAAATAGAGTACACAATCCAAAACATAGGCCATCTAGACTTCTTATTCAGCTCCATATGTTATTCCTGAAGTATTACAATGTGGGAGGATACTACCTGACAAGGACTTACAGAATCCATTAGGGATACCTATGGTACCTTCTTCAGACAGGAAACTAATTTTGCTTCATAGAAATCTCCTTAGTTACTTTACTCACATAACAATTCAAATAAGAACTATCATTGCTGTCCCAGAGTCTAAACAGGTAAATTAAGTACACAAAAGATTACAATTCAATATGACACTTGTTGTAATAGAGTAAATGAGGTATGCAATAGTATTATGGGTAGCTCAAAGCAGGGCAAGATAAACTGCTAAAATGGATTAGAAAAGAAGCATTAGACTCTTGGAGGATGAGTGGTTGAAAGGAGGAGGGAGGTCACTCCAGGCTGTCCAATAAAATATGCAAAGGCATGGAATTTGGAAACAGTATGGCTTAATCAGGGAACTGTAACTCATTAGATATTACTGAGGTACGGGGTACATGTTGGGAAACTGCAAGATACCACAAGGCACGGGGTCTAAGGTGAAAGTGAATAAACCTACAGTGGTATAGCTAAGAATTAGGATAGCCAATAAAATCACTTTTAACAAGTTGTCACCATGGGTGGAAAAAAACCTAAACATAAGAGTTATGTTTTAGGACGAATGTTTAAAGTAATATGGTGCATATAAGCAGGGACTCAATCAGCAAGCCTGATTTTGTGAAAAGCCCAAAGAGCAAAGAGCAAAGAGCTTCTCTGCACATTAAAACAGAGCGTGCATGAGGCTTGTTGGCATAAATCCCAGAACTGGTGGATACTGGCATCACAGAGAAGTCTACGAGCCAGGAGAACCCAATTGAGCTCTGCCACTCCGCAGCCTGATGTTCCTAACCCTATTCTTAACCTGAACCTCTCAGCTATAGGGTGAGGAGGGTGGGAAAAATTCTAAGCCGTTTACTAACCCTAAAATTTTTAATACAGGCTGCTTTTCAAGTCCCTGATATCTGCCAGGAATTTTACAGTCTTTTGGTATTCACATACTTAACACCTACAGATTCAATTATTCATGAACAATCCAAAGGTCCATGAGATATAAATAAAATGAAATTTTGCATTTGGTGGAACTGTAAATCCGTGTTAAAAGTACCTTGCTTTATCCCTTGATAATGTCAAGTGTGTTCTAAAACAGGCACTTTATAAACATTACCATCTAATCCAAGCAAAAGCCTCAAAAGTAAGTACTAATATTAGTGGCATTTACAGGTGAAGAAATAAGGGTCTTGTAACTATACATCGCTGACGCTGTTTACACTGAGAGAAGGGAGATAAAGAACCTATAACCAAGGATATTCCCAGAAAATGCACTGGAGAGGATAGAACTGAGAACAGTGAAAGATTTAAACGAGGCAAAGAGTAAATAACGAGTAATAAAAATAATGAATTAAACATACTGTTAACCCATTGCAGATATATTTATTCACAAGACTAGGGGTCAGTAAAGTACCTACGAATCCAAACTACCACATTACTTTGAAGTTACACGTCTTACATTCACTCTACTAACTGGTGAGCTCTGGAAATTCCTCATAGTTTTTTTTTTTAATGGGAAAATGAAAATTAACTGTGCTCTCATGCACTAAAATTAATATAAATCTTAATTCTGTTTAGAGCCCTCAAATTTTCTGATTAAAAAACCTTAAAATGTCCTTTGTGAAATATGCTAGTGATAAGTAAATTAAAAATTAAAATGAGATAAATTTTTTCCTATTTGGTGAGACAGAAATAAAAATAGTCAATATGAACAAGAATATAGGGTGCAGAGGTACTTTTCTATTTTAGTAAGATTGTAAATTAATATAACTTTTTAGGAAAGGGGCAGTTTCTATCAAAATATGAATATCCATATTTAATTAACAATTATATTTCAGGGACTTATTATGCAGAAATACTCATAGAAGCACACAAAGGTATGGGTACCAGGCTGTTCAATGAAGTATATAATTTGTAGTGCTAAATAATGGGCAATAATAAATTTTACCAATAAGAGAAGGGGGTGAACATTAATGTTATTTACATAATATAGAATACTAAACAACCTTCTAAAAGAATGAGGTAGCTCTCATTCTCTGATATGAAAGGGTTGTCCATGACAAGTTATTCAGTAAATAAATAAAGCCAACTTCAAAACATCACAGATGACATGATCCCATTTTTGCATTAATTAACCAAATGTTTTAAGTGTGTGCATTTCTGTGTGTGTATAATAATATGTAAGCGTACATGTGTTCATGGATGTAAAAAAGGTTTGCTTCCATAGACGGCCACAAAAAGCCAAGATTACGCCCCACCCCCCGCCCAGCCAGAAGCTTGCCTAGAGGGAAATACACTGTGCTCAGTCTCCTTCCAACTTCCTGTCTCCCTCAAGGGCTTCCAAACCTAACCCAACGCAATTGGAAACCAGAAGACAGAAGTGTGCCACAGTCCAGCCCCCTGGGGCAGACAGCAGAGTGGAGAGTGGATCCAGAGGACAAAACAAGACACTCAGCACAATAATGAGTTAAGCAAAATGAGTTGACTACAAAACAATATCTATATGACCATTTATATATATATATGTATATCGCAGTGGTATAATTAGGTTATGATACTACATTACAGTTGACTTTCATATATTTTTTGTTTAGATGTATTTGTAAAATTTGATAAAATGAATGCGTCATTTAAAGAAAGAAATTCAAAAAACTAAGCAAAACAAACAAAAAAGTCTGCACCGTTCCATGTCAAGATGGAACAATAAAAATAAATAGACTTCCAGGAAGATGGCCAACTAGAGTAGCTTGAAATTAGCCCTGCTCCACAGAAAAGTTAGAGATGGGACAGGAGGGCGACCGTGGAGGCAATTCGGGAGGACAGCTGACTTGGGAGAGCCTTCTGCACCACGTGCTGCAGCTCTGGTTGCCAAAGGCCAAAGAACTGAGAAGCAGAAAGCTGGAGCCTACACAGGGGCACGGAGCCGTGGAGCCGGCAGGAGTGCACAGATGGGAACGAAAGACTAGGAAGTAGGCCAGGCCACGTTCCTTGGGCATGCTACCTTCACCAGTGCAGCCCGATTGGTGACTCACCCCACACCCCACATCTGAACCCCGTCACCTGCTCCCATTCCCCAAACTCCAGGTACCCCCACCCACCAGCCCCCAGTGCATGTACCTGCCCCACACCCTCGCCCCAAGTGCAGCCCAACCCACCTCTCCTGCACCCCTCCTGAGCATTACCTCCCCCTTCCTATTCCCTGCAGGCTGTTGCCAGCACATAAAGGCTGCGGCACTAACCTCCATACCTAGGCTACCCCCACCCACTGCCCAGAGTGTCGCAAAGCCTCACCCCCACCCTCCCTGAGCTCAGCGCATCTGTTTATGGCACTCCTATACCCATGCATGCACGCTGGCCCCCTATCAAGTCATTCAGCTCTGGGAACTGCACTTTACAGCAGTTCTAGTACCGTGCATGTGCATGGCCCTCAGTCTCACTTTCCAGCTCTGAGAAAGTGCTGACCTGTGCAGCCGGGTCACATCTGCCTCCAATTCACGAAGGCATAATGCCAACCTGCTGCCACAGCTCTATGCGTGCACACAAAGGGCCTTGTGCCTTAGACTAGTGCACACCAGGGTTACATACCCCAGACCAGTGCACCCACAGAGCTATATCCTCCCTGGCCACTGGCACCCATGTTCACAAGCATCAGCGTCACATCTCCAACCTGCACCCATACCAGTCCTGAAACAAATCACCGTACTGAGTGCTACAACCCATGCCCTGCTCCCTGCTGTACAACCATCCCACAAACACAAGGCCTTAGACTACTGAAAGAAATCAACTCCAAAAGTAAATCAATAAAGATATTTATATGCAATGAAGACAGCGGAAGATCAATAAGCATATCATGATGCAGACAGATATAGCCCTACCTAATGACCAAATTAAAACACCAAAGGAGACACAAACGTTGGAAACTAATCAAAGATGTTCATACAACTCTACTTAGTAAAATAAGTGTGATAGCAAATGACATAAAGGAGATCAAGAAGAGAGTAGAAGAGCACAAAGAGGAATTTAAAAGAATAAATAGAAAAAGAGCAGAAATCTCAAGATTAAAGACTCTTGACCAAATAAAAAACGCACTAGAGGCACACAACACCAGATTTCAAGAGACAAAAGAAAGAACAAGTGATATAGAGGACAGGATAATTGACTTCGAAGACTCAAAACAGCAAATGACAAAAAAGATGGAAAAAACTGAATGGGAACTCAGGGAAATGATAGAACAAAGCACTCAAATATAAGTGTCCCAGATTGGTGTCCCAGAAGACAAGAGAGGAGTAAAGCTCTAGGAAGAGCAGTTGAGGATATAATGGGGGAAAACTTCCCAACCCTCATGAAGGACATAAATATACAAGTCAAAGAAGCCCAAAGAACTCCAAACAGAATAAATCCAAACAGGCCTTACCCAAGGCACATATTAATCCATCTATCAAATGTTGAAGAAAAGCAGAAAATCCTGAAAGGAGCAAGAGAAAAACAATCTACTATATACAAGGGAAATCATATAAGACTGAGTTCAGCCTACTCAACTAGCACTCTGGAGGCGAGAAGGCAGTGGTATGATGTATTCAAGATCCTGAAAGAGAAAGACTTCCAGCCAAGAATTCTATACCCAATCAAACTGTCCTTCAAAATAGAGGGAGAGATTAAAGTTTTCACAGACAAAGAACTCCTGAAAGAATCTGTCAACAAGACATGGGTCCTACAAGAAATATTACCAGCTGAAAAATAAAAAAGATGGAAATGGAGGCCTGGAGGAGGCACAGAATTGAAGAATATCAGTGAGGGTTATTTAAATAAAACAAAGAGAAAGAGGTAAAAGACTATATATATCTGACAAATAAAATTAAAACGATAAGATGGTAGAATCAAGAAATACCTTTTCAGTAATAACTTTGAATGATAATGCACTCATCTTACCAAATAAAAGATACAGATTGGCAGAATGGATTAAGAAACACAATCCAGCTATATGCTGCTTACAACAGACTCATCTTAGACACAAGGATACAAATTGATTGAAAGTGAAAGGATGGAAAAAGATTTTCCACACAAGTTATAACCAAAATATTTGTAGGAGGAACCCTACAAATATCGGACAAAATAGACTTTAAATATAAAGACACCATAAGAGGCAAAGAAGGACACAATATACTAAATAAAGACTCAATTCCCCGAGAAGATATAACAATCATAAATGTTTATGGTCCCAATCAAGGACCTCCAAAACATAAGACAGACATTGGCAGAACTGAAGGGAGCGATAGATGTTTGAACAATAATAGCAGGAGACTTCAACACACCACTCTCCTCTACAGATAGAGCAACCAGACAGAAAATCAAAACAGAGAAATAGAGAAGTGAAACAACTTGATAAATGAATTAGACCTAACTGACATATATAGGTCATTGCACCCCAAAGCACAAGGTTATTCATTCTTCTCTAGTACTCATAGAACATTCTCCAGGATAGATCATGCTGGGGACACAAAACAGGTCTTTAAAAATTTAAAAATACTGAAATTATTTGAAGCACTTTCTCAGATCACAATGAGATGAAAATGGATCTCAATAACCACCAAAGAATGAGAACATTCATAAATATATGAGGATTAAATAACACGCTCTTAACCAACCAGTGGGTCAAAGAAGAAATTGCTAGGGAAATCAGTAGCGATCTGGAGGTGAATGAAAATGAGAATACAACTTATCAGAATTTAAGGGATGGGGCAAAAAAGCTCTGCTTGGGGAATTTATTGCTTTAAATGCCTATATTAAAAAACAAAGAGCAAAAATCGAGGGCTTAACACCAAACCTGGAGGAACTTGAGAAAGAACAACAAACTAACCCCAAAGCATTAGGAGAAGAGAAAAAACAAAGATTAAAGCAGAAATAAATGAATGGGAGAACAATAATAGAATCAATAAAAGCAAAAGTTGGTTTTCTGAGAAGATCAATAAAATTAATGGGCCACTAGCAAGAATGACAAAGAGAAAAGAGAGAGGATGCAAATAAAATCAGAAATGAGAAGGGGTGCGTTACCACAGACCCTGAAGAAATAAAAGAAACCATAAGAGGATACTATGAACAACTATACACCAACAAACTACACAACTTAGATAAAATGGACAAATTCCTGGAGACACTCAAAGAAGCTACACTGACTCAGGAAGAAATAGAAGATCTCAACAAATCTGTCACAAGTAAAGAGAGTCAATCATCAAAAATCTCCCTACAAAGAAAAGCCCAGGGCCAGATGGCTTTACAGGTGAATTTTATCAAACATTCCACAAAGTACTAATGCCAGTCCTGCTCAAACTTTTCTCAAAAATTGAGGAAAAAGGAACTTTACCTAACTCATTTTATGAAGCTAATATCACTTTAATATCAAAACTGGGTAGAGATGCTGTAAGAATGGAAAACTACAGACCAATCTCTCTAATGAACATAGATGCAAAAATTCTCAATAAAATATTAGCAAATCGAATTCAACAGCACATTAAAAGAATTATACACCATGACCAAGTGGGGTTTATACCAGTGTATTAGTTAGGGTTCTCTAGAGAAACAGAATCAGCAGGGAACACTTGCAAATATAAAATTTATAAAAGTGTCTCACGTGACCGCAGGAACGCAGAGTCCAAAATCCACAGGGCAGGCTGCGAAGCCGACGACTCCGATGGAGGGTCTGGATGAACTCCACAGGAGAGGCTCACCAGCCGAAGCAGGAATGGAACCTGTCTCCTCTGAGTTCTCCTTAAAAGGCTTCCCATGAT
>PVIY010056095.1:0-13454 GCA_004026745.1 Myrmecophaga tridactyla | reverse complement strand
TTCAACTGAGGTTCTTTCTTACATGGGAAGGCACAGGGCGATCTCTGCTTGCCTTCTCTCCAGGCCTCTGGGTTCCAATAACTTTCCCCAGGGTGATTCCTTTCTGCATCTCCAAAAGCCTGGGCTGAGCTGCGAGTGCTGAGATGAGGTATGCTGAGCTGCTTGGGCTGTGCTATGTTGAGTCTCTCATTTAAGCACTAGCCAATTAAATCAAACATCGTTCATTGCAGCAGGCATGCCTCCCGGCCGACTGCGGATATAATCAGCAGCAGATGAGGTTCACATGCCATTAGCACATGTCCACAGCAATAGAACTAAGCACCTTCATCTAGCCCAGTTGACACCTGAACCTAACTACCACAGTGAGTGAAGGAACAACTGAAAGGACTGACTCCATGAACTTCCATCTGTGTAAAGAAATTGTGCTAAGTGTGGGAGAGACAGAAAAATGATGAGCAGGGATTCCCTGTGGACTGGGGAGATGGTGAGGAGGGAGGCCAGGGGAGGGAGTTGTCCTTAGGTGGGGCTGGGCAAGGCCACAGGGAAGCCTCACAGAGGAGGGGACCTGAGGTGGCCCTGAAAGCTGAATTTCTGAGGCAGCTGGAGGAGGTTGCCAGGAAAACTGTTTGAGCTTTGCCTTCCCTCATTTCCTTGCATCTAGCGCGTCCCTGCTCCTGTGCTCAGACAGGCCCAATGGGGCTTTCCCCTCCATAGCATCAGTTTCCTTTCTCAGATATATTCTCATGACATGTGGAAGTCCATGGGCCCCGGAGTCCAGCTGTTTGGGTTCAGACCTGGCTGCACTGGGTAGCTCTGGACCCTAGTCACCCCCACCTTTGCCACCTTTAGGACAAGGTCATGCTGGGTGTGCTGCAGTGAGGATGGGCAGAATGCATGTGAATCTCGTGTTTGAAGCATGGGACATCATTTTGTTTAATAAATGGGACCTGTTAGTATTCTTGTTAGGTTCTCAGCAAATGTTAAATGACTGGTTCCTTGACTGTGTTCATGATGTTAGAAGTTAACCACTCACCTCAGAACAGGAAATTGGCAACATGGGAGGTGATGGCCATAGGGCTGAGGCAGCCCCCAGCACAGGAGGCCGGTGGGAAGGGGCTAGGTCAGCCCAGGACCCAGGAGCCAGGGTAGTAAGAGAAGGCTTTTTGAAAGATTGTAAACAAGAGGGTGGTGTTTTAAAAAGACCTTGGGATTCTCTGCCCATGTACTTATTTCCCAAACAAACAAAAAACTCAAACAAAAATTCAACAAATGGTGTTGCAGAAGGGGATACTCACTTGAAAAAAAATGAAATGTGATCTCCACCTTACAGCATTCCAAAGACCTTGGGGTTCAATGTGAAGAATGGGTTGAGGTGAGCAAGAATGGAGGAGGGTAGACCCATGAGGAGGCTGATGAAGTAACCCTTATTGGGGTGTATTAGCAGGTAGAACATTTTGGCCTTAGGGCCTAGCAAGGAGCGGGGACTGAGAGTGTTCAGAAGTTAAGCGTGGTGCCACATTATGGGGTTGGACACACCCGGGTATTGAGAGCCCATTGCTGAGAAAGGGAACCCAGGAGGAACCACAGGCTCTAGGGGTGTTGGAGTGGAGCTAGGTTCCATGCTGGTAGGCTGGGTGGGAGGCCCCTAGAGCATCCCCGTAGAGATATGTGGGAGGCTGTTGGGCACGGGGCCAGCAACTGAGAAGGGGTATCTGGGCTAGACTAGATTTGTTTGTTTTTTTCCCATTTGTTCCTAAATACAAATCATACTGACCCAGGTTTTCGTGCTCTCTCATACCTTCTTTGTAGGATAAGATAATGTTATTAGAAATAAGTTCATATTTCCTTTGTACTTTTTAAAGCACTAAAGAATTTTTATTCCTTAGATTTCTTGTGTTATGTGCCTAAAATATCTCTTTCATCATTTGATTGATTTCTAGAGCAGATGCTCAAGAGTAAGGATTTCTGTGCTCGACCTACAGTAGTTGCTGGCCTGAGTCTGCACACCTTTTGGCTGTCCCCTCCAACTGGTCCTTTGTCCTACAGCTCATTCCATGGGGAAGTTTGACCTTTAATTGTCCAGTTTAGTGTGACTAAATATTCTGTTCTCTCCCCTCCTTTTCTCTTCCCAATTTGTAGTACTTGGTCATGGATTACTATGTAGGTGGTGATTTACTGACCCTGCTCAGTAAATTTGAAGACAAGCTTCCAGAGGATATGGCAAGGTTCTACATTGGTGAGATGGTGCTGGCTATCGATTCCATCCATCAGCTTCATTACGTACACAGGTAATCTGCTTCTTGTACACTCACTGGGAACCGCATCTGTGTGTCAGGTGAGGCTGCGGGTGTCCTGGGGGTCTGCAGCTAGTGAACCTGCTCTGGGCTGCTCCTGCACTACCTCCTGGTGCCACCACATGGTGCCCAGTAGCTGCTAGCCGTCGGCGTGTTGTGACAGTGTCACACCTGTGGCCAAAGCCATCTGGTACTGGGTGTTGGTGTGACTGATTCAGCCGTTCCCCTGCCAATACTTGCCAAAAGAGGCCTGCCCAACCCCAGAGCCCATGCGGGTCCTCACCTCACTGTTTGTGCTTTCTCAGCTCTCCCCTCTGTTCCTCATTGACTACATAGATTCCCAGCCTCATCACCCCACAGAGCACTCTGGGAAGACCAGGTTGAGGATGAGGGGCTCACGTTAGAGCAGCCCACAGGACTCGATTCAGTAATAGTATCGCTGTCTGTTGAGGAACCTCCAGGTGGGAGAGAAGCACCAAGTGGGATCCCCTGCCCCTGCCCCTGCCCATTTGTCCGCCCACTCTGCTGCTAGGCAGCCCCTTCCCTCAGTAAGCTGCAGCTGTGCCTTTGTGTCCATCTCATTCTGGTTTTTAAGACTCAGAGACTCAATCCTAGTTTTTTTGTTTTGTTTTTAATAGAAGTAATTTCATATAAATAGTTTTTAAAAATTTAAGTCATTCTCTAGGGTTTATAAGGAAGAATATGAATCTCTAGCCCTATCCCACCCCAGTTTCACTCATCATAGGTAACTATTACAAGTTTTTTTTAGCTGTTTCTTCCAGTTTTTGCCCTCATAAGTCTAAATACAAGGCTTATGTTGCTATTTTTGTCATTTCTTTTTTGGTATAGATAACCTTTATTACATAAACACATCACACTCAAACATACCCACATATACAACTAGAGCTAGAGCGTACACTGTCTTCTCGCTCATCTTCCCGATAGGTATTCTCAAACGCTCTCTTCTCTTTCCTTCATCATCTCCCCAGTTAGTAAAATACTAACTTTTGGTTCAATCGGTATTTGGTGTTTAGAGTATAATGACTGTATGACTCTTAGTCACAGATAAACCTTAGCATATATAGTAGTTATATTTCTTATATAAATTGTTTTCTCTGGAGTTAATAATTGCCTTCCCTTTTTATTAGCTTACTTTTCTTTGTTACTGTTACTCATTATCCCTAAATAGTGTGGCTGAATTATAAAACTATATGTTCAGACATATTAGGTTGTCCCTCAGCTCTCAGCCTTCCAGAACTCTCCATTGTCTTGGTCCTTTCTGCTTTGATTGTTCTGTAAACTTGTGCTGTTTTTCATTCTAACATTTCTTCTCCAGAGAAGAGATTCCCTTCTCATCTCTGGTACTGAATCCCTTGTTTTCTGAAGCACATGAAAGAGGAAGCTCCTTCTTGTCTTAGTCCTTGGATTTGGTAGCACATTCCTCCAGTAGTTTCTGGAAAAGGAGGGCATGTGAGATCATCTTATTGAGGTCTTGTCTGTCTAAAGTGTCTTTATTCTTTCCCCATACATAATTGATGGGTTGTCTGGTCTGGAATTCTGGATTGGAAGCCACCTTCCTGTGGGGTCTGGGAGACCTGTGGTTCCTTTACCATCTATCCTCTGGGCTTCTCAGGTGTCTGAGGCCTCTGGTTTCCACAGTGTTGGGGATTTCCTTTTTATTCTGTTATTTTGGAGTGTCCTAAAGTTTCTCTCTTGGTCTGGGTCCTGTCAGGAAGAGAGGAAGACACTCTCTAATTGGAACAGGGAGAATTACTGTAAGGAGTTATTAACTTCAGCAGGGAAGTGGAGTAGCGAGGGGTGGGCCAATGAGCTGTAAAGAAAATGGTAAAGAGGTTGGACAGAGATGGCAGATGCAAGGCAGAGACCTCAAGGCTTCTGAGGGCTCTCTGCACCAGTGGGGCTGCTGGAGATCTGGGACACACCGGAAACCCATCCTCTCAGAGGCTGGGAAAAGCTGTGCACCCTGGTGTCTTATTGGAGGCCCTCCACCATCAAAAGCTGGCATCTTCCTGGAGGCCCTCCACCATCAACCTGCCAGAGGCTGCCAGGTCCTGCAGGAGCCTGAGGCTGAAGAAACCAAAAGGGCCTGCAGCCAGCAGAGCCCTTGCCTCCAGCGCTGTCTCTCCGGCCCCTCTACCGAGAAAGCTGAACATGAGGATGAGCTAAGACCTGGTTCTAGTCAGTTTTCACAGAGCAGGCAGCAAGGGTGGCTGTGGAGCTGAGGCAGTGAGGCGAGGCCACACACCTGGTGTTTGAGGTTCCTGAAGGTGAAGCACAGTGTGGGGGCTCCCTTTTGCGGTGCTGGGCCCTGGGTGTGGAGTCTTAGCCCTCATTTCTGGGATCTTTGTTGCAATGGATCACTCCTCTGTTTTCTGTCCCTTCCTCAACTCCCGTTGTTCAAATGTTGGGAGTCTTGGACTGGGCCACTCGGTTCTCTTTTTTCCTATCTTTTTATATCTCTTTTTGATATAATTTTGGAGGACTTCCTCAACTTTTTATCTTCTAGACCTTATATTAAATTTTCAATTTTTGTTGCATAGAATTTATCCCAGTGTTTTTTTCCTTCTATAAAATTAAAAAAAAAAAACAAAAAAACCACAATCCTGTTCTTGTTTCATGATTATAGACTCTTATCTGCCTCTGAGGAAGTTGATTATCAGTGTGTGTTTCCTCCTGGTCCCTGTTGGTTTGGTCTGCCACTTCCATGTTGGAGGGTCTTTTCAGTTGAGCACAGTCCCCAAGCCCGACCCTCCTCCTTAGGAGTGAACCCTTAGGAGTGAGTGCAGCTGACCTGGAAGTCCCGGGGAGCAGGCATAGACC
Source organism: Myrmecophaga tridactyla (assembly GCA_004026745.1). Lineage (NCBI taxonomy): Eukaryota > Metazoa > Chordata > Mammalia > Pilosa > Myrmecophagidae > Myrmecophaga > Myrmecophaga tridactyla. The sequence goes on along the minus strand of PVIY010056095.1, from coordinate 8,319 downwards.
TGGCTGCCCTGTCTGGGACCCAATCTCAGTCCGTACATCCCAGGGGAAGGCTAGCAGGGGGTGCTGCTGGTGCATGTCTGGCTGCCAACCTAGAGAAGGGCCAGGGGTCTCTTCCCTGCAGGGTTGGACTTTGCCCTATGCCCAGCTTTCCTTATTTCCCCACCCCTGCCTCAGCTGTTCCTAAGTCCCTCGGGGTCAGAAAATCCCCAGTCTTCCTTGAGGGGTTTAACCACTTCTTTTATAGACATTTAGTGTGTCCATGGTCCCAGCTATACCCACAGTTGGACCCATTTCTGAGCATTTCTGGAGTTCTGTTGTCTCCTTTCCCCCAAGCACATGGCCGTCGGCTCCCTGCCCTGATCATTTAGCTGACGTTGGCATCTGCTTCTCTGTACACAAGATGGTGCTGATGTCACTCCTGCTGCCTTTTCGTTTCCGTCTCCCACCTCTCCCATTCAGGTAGGAGCTAGGGCCCTGGTGACCTAGGGAGGAGATGGCTGGTGGTCTGGATCCCAGCTTCTCGGCTCTTAGGGCAGGGAGTTGGGCAGGCAACCTCCTGGTATTCATGGGCATGCTCACAGGCCTCCCGGTGACATTGGCCTGTGCCGCCATCCTGCTGTGGGTAGGTGTGCAAATGTTGGCTCTAAGAACATAGGCAGGGTCTTTGTTGGTGTGACTCCTCCCACAGCCTTCTCTTGGCTTTCATTGTAGGCCACCCCTTGGCCTGGCCCCATGCTGCTGGGCCCTTTTGCCAAGTGGGTCACAGAGGGTCAGGGGATGAAGGGTGCCCAAGCCCAGCCCCCTTAGCAAAGCACTCCTCTCTAGGCAGCTCTTACTGCACCTGCAGGCTGGAAGTCAGGTGGCCTTCCTGACAGCTCTGCTCCCCACCATCTGCTGCCTCTGGGCATGGTGGCTGAGTGATGGCCATTAGTCCCCAATTGGAGAAGGAGGAGAGGGTGGTCAGGCAGTATTCCCCACCCCAGCTCTTCTCTTGGGGTCTCGCTCCCATGGCTTTGGGAGGGGAAGAAGCCCCTCCCTATTCCATAAGGGGTGGTGCAGAGGGAGCAGCCTGTCTTCGTGAATACTGTGCTCCCAAGTGGCCACTGTCCTCTTCCAGGCCTCCCCAGGTCTGGCCAAAGGCAGGGTGCAAAGGCCGGGTCTCAGAATTGGTGCCACTCTGAAGCCTTTGCAGGGCAGTAGCAGTTTTCTGGCTTTGGAGGTCGGGTGCTGAGCACATTTGTCCCCAGCTTTGAGCCAGAGTTGCCATTTGGAGTTGGCAGGAAAAAGCCTGCTGAACATCCTGTGATACCTTGGCTTTTTGTGTTCCAGACAGTTCCTCTGGCCTGGCAACCTCTTCATTACTTATTTGCTCCACCCTACCCTTTCACTTGGAAACTGCATCCTCCTTCCTCTTTTTCCACCCCACCCCCATTTTTTGTCCACTTCTCTGTGTTGCATTTGGTCACCTCAGTATCTTTTGTAAACCCTGCCCTCAGGACTGATTCTCTGGACCCTGTCAGGAGATTTTCTTGAGCAGTTGTCCCCCCTCTTAAATAGCGAATTGTTTACATCACAGCTCCTCAGTTTTGCCATGCTTGTTGCCGCACTGCTAGATGAGGAAACTTAGGCCCAGAGAGGTTGAAGTGAGTGTTACCTGCACTTGCACCCTCTTCCTCTGGCCAGAGAAAACCCTCTTGCTTGTTATAGAAGCTGGCAGAATAGGGGCCCCTGGGACAGATGTTTCCCCTGCAGGAGGTCCCATGCCTGGGGCCATGTGGCTAGTAGGTGGCTGGAGCCAGGGTCAGAGTGCCTCCTTGCTGCCTGTTGTACTGTACCTCGTCCTTGCCCCACTCTGCCCTGCGCTGCATCTTCACTGCACCCTGCACTGTGTCCACACTACCCCCACACTTCCCTGTACTGTGTCCACACTGCACCCCACACTGCCCTTCACGGCACCCACATTGCTCCCCCAAACTGCACCCTGCACTGCATGTGGACTGCACCCTGGACTGTGTCTTCACTGTACCCCACACTGCCCTGCACCCCACTCAGTACTGTGCTCTGCACCCTGCAGCTGCTGGTCCGCTTGGTCACAGAACAAACTAAGGGAGCTTCCCCAAAATAACATGGTTGCTTTTAGGACAATGTGGCTTTGAACAGTGGCTTTTCTTTTATTTTTCAAGCTTTCTTTAATATGATTGTGCTGCTTTTATAACAGTTATTGTAGTTTTTCTTTTTTTATTGTAGTTATTTTTAACATTAAGGTTTTATGTACCATCTTTTTAACAGAGCTTCTCTAATTCATGAATATAAGTGTCTGTCTCAAATCTCTAGGGAAATTAAGTTGATCACTTTTTTTATAGTTTGTCCTTTTCCCATTTCCCCCCCTAATTAGAAAGCTTTTTTCTCATTTTCTTAATTGGTTTTGTAAAAGTTTTGCTCTGTCATTTGACCTCCAGGACATTAGGAGAATTAAAATACGTAGTTCAAAAACTTTTTCCCTAAAAAACAACTCATTAATTCAGACTTAAGTGCTTGAAAGACCCAGTCTAAAAGTAGAAAGCTTCACATTTTTGCTAGAAGTTCACAAAGCCAGATTTTATATGATAACCCATCCTACAGCAGGTTTGTACTGGCACATTGTAAGGACAAAGAAGCAGTGGAGTCAAGAAAAAGGGAAAGTCACTGGCATGGGAGAAGTACTGATTTATTTAACAGGTGTGGTTCAGAGCTGATGGCACAGCTCTGGATTCTAAGTTACTTCTGTACCAGGCATGGAGATGCCTCCTTACTGGTGCTAGAGCTGTTCCTGAGAGAGTTGGGGCATGGGACCTCCTGCAGGGAAACACTCTGTCCCAGGGGCCCTTCTTCTGCCAGTTTCTATAACAAGCAAGGGGGTCTTCTCTGGCCAGAGGCAGAGGGTACAAATGCAGGTGACACTCAGTGGCCGTCTCCAGCTCCTCCCCTCATGTAGGACAGCTGGGCTAGTGAGTGAGTGTCGATGAGGCTCATGGGATACTCTGTAGAGTACCTGGCATAGGCCAACATAATCACCTGGGTCTTTGTCACAAGTCTCGTCCCTAAGCCCATTGGGGACCTCTTACTGCTCAATCACTCAGGAGCCACCTCCGAGACTTCCCTGGCCCCAGCTGGAGTCTCTGTATTAACTTTCTCTTTCTCTTTCTTCTCCCTCCCTCTCCTCTCTCTCTTTCTCTGTTTCTCTTTCTTTCTTTCTTTCTTTTTTTATTGAGAAATCTTCACACACATATAGTCCATCCAAAGTCTACCATCAGTGGCTCACAATATCACAGTTGTGTATTCATCACCATGATCATTTTTAGAACATTTGTATCACCCCAGAAAAAGAAAAAAAAAAAGACAAAAGAAAAAACTCATATCCCATACCCCTTACCCATCCTCCTTTCATTGACCACTAGTATTTCAGTCTACTCAGTTTTTTTTTTACCCATTATCCTCCCTATTATTTATTTTTTATCCATATTTTTACTCATCCATCCATACCATAGATAAAAGTAGCGTCATACACAAGGTTTTCCCAATCACACAGTCGTATTGTAAAAGCTATATGGCTATGCAATTGTCTTCAGGAATCAAGACTACTGGAACACAGCTTAACAGTTTCAGGTACTTCCATCTAGCTCTAGCTATTCCAGTGCACCATAAACTAAAAAAGGGTATCTATATAATGTATAAGAATAACTTCCAGGATAACCTGTTGACCTTGAAATCTCTCAGCCACTGAAACTTCATTTTGTCTCATTTCTCTCTTCCCCTTTTTGGTTAAGAAGTCTCAGTCCCATGATGCTGGGTCCCTACTTATCCCAGGAGTCCAGTCCTATGTTGCCAGCGAGATTTACAACCATGGGAGTCATGTCCCACATAGTGGGGATGGGATAGGGTGGTAGTGAGTTTACCTGCCAAGTTGGCTTAGAGAGAGAGGCCACATCTGAGCAACAAAAGAGGTTCTCTGGGGGTGACTCTTAGGCATAATTATAAGTAGGCTTAGATTCTTCTTTGTAAGAATGAGTTTCATAGGGTCATGCCCCAAGATCGAGGTCTCAGCCTATTGAACTGGTTGTCCTTACTGCTTGTAAGCATTTCAGAAATTCCCCAGATGGATAAGTTTAATATTTCTTCTTTTCTCCCCAATCCTCCAAGGGGATTTTGCAAATACTTTTTTAATCTCTGCCCAGATGGCTCTGGGGTGTATCAGAGCATCACACCAACCTGTACAAACAAAAAAGGTATCACACCCTATTCAAGATTCCATGTAAGTATGGTGTTCAAGTAAACAGACCATACAAGTTAGATAATGTGCTACCCAAAATAGAAATTTTGCACCAAATAAACATTTTTCCCTTTGGTTTCACAAAGAAGTTGAAGTTGTAAAATATGGACCACATCATCCTTTGCCCTGTATTCTGATTTGCCTAGTCCTATCCAGATCAGCTTCATTCATATCTTTAGTTGAAGTCAAATCAGTTTTGAAGTCAAATCAGTTTTTCAACTTTTTTAACAGTTGCTACATGGGGTAATGCTCACTTTCATAGCTTCAATGCTCTAACTCTGAGTCTGAGGTATCACGTAAGTACCCAAAGTTTCAGATAATTGCCAGGTTATACACAAATATGTCAGTATCTCAGGATTTAGAAATAACAGTTACAACTCCTGAATATATGTGACTGCTGGAAGATGTTTTACAATCTAGGACCCTTTACAATACGTCCCAACCTGATAACCCATGCTCTTTGATTTTGTGTATTATAGTTATTCCATATAAGTGAGGCATGATAGTTTTTTTTTTTTTCTGCCATTTCATTCAACATAATGTCCTTAAGGTTCATTAACCTAGTTGCATACCTCAAAACTTCATTCCTTTTTGTAGCTGCTCAGTAGTTTGTTGTATATATACATCGCTGTTCCACCTTCCATTCCTCACTCGAACCCTTAGGCCATCTCCATCCTTTGCAAATCATGAACACTCTGATGTTTTAGTCTTTGATCCATTTTGAGTTAATTTTTGTATTGGGTGTGAAATATGGATCCTCTTTCATTCTAGAGGCAGCTCTGTCACAGGTGGGTTGGCTTGACCACCTTATTGAAGATCAATTGTCCGTAGATAAGAGGGTTTGTTTCTGAAACTCGGTTAGATTCCATTGGTCAGTATATGTCTTTATGCCAGTATCATGCTGTTTTGACCACTGTAGCTTCATACTATACTTTAAAGTCAGGTAACATGAGACCTCTCACTTCATTTTTCTTTCTCAAAATATTTTTAGCTATTTGGGGCATGCTGCCCTTCCAAATAAATTTGGTTACTAGTTTTTCTATTTCTGCAAAATAAGTTGTTGAGATTTTAATTGGTATTGCATTGAATCTGTATATCAATTTGGGTAGAATTAACATCTTCACTATATTTAGTCTTTCTAGTCCATGAACACGGTATGCCCTTCCATTTATTTAGGTCTTCTATGATTTCTTTTAACAATTTCTTGTAGTTTTCTGTGTATAGGTCTTTTATACCCTGGTTAAATTTATCCCTAAAATTTTATTCTTTTGGTTGCTATTGTAAGTGGAATTTTTTTCTTGATTTCCTTCTCAGATTGCTCATCACGTGTGTGTAGAAACACTACTGATTTTGGGGTGTTGGTTTTGTAGCTCTCCCCTTTGTTGTACTCATTTATTAGCTCTAGTAGCTTTGCAGTAGATTTTTCAGGACTTTCAACATATGGTAACATATCATCTGCAAACAGGAAGAGTTTTACTTCTTCCTTTCCAATTTGGATGCCTTTTTTTTTTTCTTTTCTAACTGCTCTGGCTAGGAGTTCCAGCACAATGTTGAGTAACAGTGCTGACAGTGGGCATCCTTGTCTGTTCCTGATCTTAGAGGGAAAGCTTTCAGTCTTTCCCCATTGAGGATGATGTTAGCTTAGTGTTTTCATATATTTCCTTTATCATGTTGAGGAAGTTCCCTTCTGTTCCTGTCCATTGAAGTGTTTTCATTAAGAAAGGATGTTGAATTTTCTCAAATGCCTTTTCTGTATCAATAGAGATCATGATGTAGTTTTTCCACTTTAACTTACTGATATGATGTATTACATTAATTGATTTTCTTGTGTTGAACCAGCCTTGCAAGCCTGACATAAATCTCACTTGATTATGGTGTGTAATTCTTTTAAAGTACTACTTGATTCAATTTGCAAGTATTTTGTGGAGGATTTTTGTATCTGTATATTCATTAAAGTGATTGGTCTGTAATTTTCTTTTCTTGTAATATCTTTGTCTGGCTTTAATATTAGAGTGATGTTGGCTTCATAGAATGAATTAGGTAGCTTTCCCTTCTCTCTCCCCCCCCCCATTGTTATGTCTTCCTGTTGAATTGCTCCTTTTATTAAAACCCCTGCTCTTTTCTGGTTGTTGTTTGCATGAAATATCTTTTCCTAGCCTTTCACTTTCAACCTATTTTTATCCTTGGGTCTAAAGTGAGTCTTCTGTAGACAGCATATAGATGGGTCCTGTTTTTTAATCTATTCTGCCAGTCTATGTCATTTCATTGCAGAGTTATTACTGTAAAAGCAGTACTTTCCTCTACCATTTTGTCTTTTGGATTTTATGTCTTTTTCCCCCCCTTTTTTACATTAACTCATAGTCTTCATTTCTGCCCTCTTTTGCCAGACCTCTCTGTCCTGCCTTTCTTATCTGCCTATAGTGCTCCCTTTACTATTTCTTTTTTTTATTTCTTTTTTTATTTTATTTTTTTATTAATTAAAAAAAATTACAAGAAACACAAACATTCCCAACACATACACTCAGCAATTCACAATATCATCACATAGTTGCATATTCATCATCATGGATCATTTCCCAGAACATTAACATCAATTCAGAAAAAGAAATAAAAAGACAACAGAAAAATATAACAAACAGAAAAAAGTTTTATAGGCCATACCCCTTACTAATCCCTTTCACTGATCACTAGCATTTCAAACTAAATCTATTTTAACATTTGTTCCCCCTATTATTTATTTTTATTCCATATGTTCCTCTCATCTGTTGACAAGGTAGATAAAAGGAGCATCAGACACAAGGTTTTCACAATCATACAGTCACGTTGTGAAAGCTATATCATTATACAATCATCATCAAGAAACATGGCTACTGGAACACAGCTCTACATTTTCAGGCAGTTCCCTCCAGCCTCTCGATTACATCTTGGATAACAAGGTAATATCTACTTAATGCATAAGAATGACCTCCAGGATAACCTCTCAACTCTGTTTGGAATCTTTCAGCCATTGACACTTTGTCTCATTTCACTCTTCCCCCTTTTGGTCGAGAAGGTTTTCTCAATCCCTTGATGCTGAATCTCAGCTCATTCTGGGATTTCTGTCCCATGCTGCCAGGAAGATCCACACCCCTGGTAGTCATGTCCCACGTAGACAGGGAGAGGGTGGTGAGTCTGCTTGCTGTGTTGGCTGGAGAGGGAGGCCACATCTAAGCAACAAAAGAGGTTCTCTTGGGGGTGACTCTTAGGCTTAATTTTAAGTAGGCTTGACCTATCCCCTGTAGGGTTAAGTTTCATATGAACAAACCCCAAGACTGGAGTCTCAGCCTATAGCTTTGGTTGTCCACACTGCTTGTGAGAATATCAAGAATTCAACTTGGGGAAGTTGAGTTTTCCCCCGTTCTCACCATTCCCCGAAGGGGACTTTGCAAATACTTTTCCAGTCACTGATCAAATCACTCTGGGATTCATCAGGGCATCACCTGGACAAACCAACAAAATCTCGTGTCCTATACAAAGTTCCATGTACTTAAGGTGTTCAATTAACTATCTACATAAGTTATATTAGGAGATGCACTAGTCAAAGTATAGATTTGTACCAAATAAACATTTTTTGCTTTAGTCTCACACACTAGTTGAAATTTTTAAATATTAAGTACCGTCTGTTTTCAGCACACTGCAGTAATGACATTCTTTTGTTCTTCCTCATGCAAAAGCATTTTTTTAATTTGTACATTTAGTCACTATCGTTATACACTCTAGGCATTCCTAGATTACACCATCTCAATCTTTATTGTCTATCTTTCTTTGTGGTTTCATTTATGCTCCAGCCCTCCTCCCTCTATCATTCTCATATGCAGCTTCATTCAGTGTTTTAACATAATTGTATTACAGTTAGGTAATATTGTGCTGTCCATTTCTGAGTTTTTATATTCAGTCCTGTTGCACAATCTGTATCCCTTCAGCTCCAATTACCCAATATCTTACCCTATTTCTATCTCCTGATGGTCTCT
>PVIY010056094.1:0-13452 GCA_004026745.1 Myrmecophaga tridactyla | reverse complement strand
AAGTCTTCAAGTTTTGACAAACCTCAATATTTTTGACTGTTTCTGTGGTGTAGCTTTGTCTTTGTCCTTCTTTGCTAGTTTTTGCCAGCAGGGGGCTCTGTGCTCTTGTCTCCAGGAATTTCTCCTACCAATTGGGATCTTTTCCTCTGTATTTTTTCTGAGAGCAAACCCTCTCCACCCCCCAAAATTCCTGGCCAATATGGTTGCTAATTCTGTTACCCTAGAATCTAGATTCCAAAGAAGATTCTTGATTTGTTAATATGAATATCCATAAATACTCTGCAATTAAATTATAAACACTGAGTTCCAGGTACTTATACCAAAAATGGAAAGGGCTGTCCTTTCTGGGCCTTTGTCTATGGAGTTTTAGAAAACTGTAGTAAAGTGAGTTAAATCTAAATTGGGTGTAAACTGCTTTGTTGAGATAGTCATATGCTGTCTTTCATTTACTTACCTAATATCGAGATATGTGACCTCAGCTAATTTCTCTAGCAAATTAATTATCCAAAAGTATGGACAAATAATTTTTATGTTTGTCATTTTTTTCAAAGGAACATAAAAAGGGAAAAAGATTCCTCTCTCTACCTTTAGGAAAATCATTTAGGGATTGTTAGGTTGGGGGAATAAGAGAAGGCTCTATGGCTGGAATCATGATGTCACTCCGGAACAGGAGGTGAACCGCTACAGTCAGGGTCTTTGCGCAGCAAACATCTATTCAGGACATCTAACCACCCGCTGCTCAACCTGCTAGCATAATAATCCTTTGTTTAATGTGCCGCCCCTTTCATGTCGTCACCTAACCCCTGCCCTTGAAAACTGCACTTGCCAAAGCCTGTGTGCAGCCTCACCTCACTCCCTCTTGGGTTCGGTGAGCTCTGCCCGGGAGCACAGCCGAAAAAAGCATGCTCATTTACAATCCTTTCGTCTACTTTCCTTTCTCTCAAATACCTCACATCTTAAAACCTTTCATCTTGGTGCCGAAACCCGGGAGAGGAGCGCGGGTGCTGCCCGCCTGGCCAGGGGCACCCCGGCTTCCTCTCGCTCCTCCTCCACATAGCCAGAGACCAGGGATCCTTCGGTCTGCCACTACATCCATCACTCACTGGGTAAGTCCCTCCCCTCCTAGCTCAGCTGCCGGGTCTTGCAGTTCTGAGAGGAAGAGAGCCTGTCCGTACCTTACTCTCCGAAAATCGCGAATTCACGTCAGGTTCTCTCCCAAGGGCTGAGGTGAACAGGGATGCCTTCAAGCCTCATGCCCTTTTTCCGGGACTCTAGAAGCTGTGGGGACACCCCACTTGTTGTTTCCCTCCCAAACTCGGGTCTAAGACCTGAACGGGGCTTTAAACCCGCTCATAAGAGCTTTAAGGACTCTCTCAGGGCGCTGGGACACTAACGCCCCTGGGCCAGTTCTTTGTTCTTAGAGCCATTCCTTGGTTCTGCAAGGCCTATCAGCATGGGCAGTAAATCTTCTAAAACCCAACTCCTTACTCCTCTAAGTTGCCTACTGGCAAACTTATCCACACTGAATTTACTTCCAGACATCCGGCCAAAATGCCTCTCTTACTTTTGTAAAAAGGCTTGGCCACAATACCAATTGGATAATGGTTCTCATTGGCCTGAGGATGGGACTTTCGATTTTAAGGTCCTTAACAACCTCTGTAATTTCTGCCAAAAATATAACAAATGGGCTGAAATTCCTTATGTCCAGGCTTTTCTTCTCCTGTGCTCCCGTCCCTCTCTTTGTACTCCTTGCTCCACAGCTCAGGTTCTCCTAACCAAGAAAACTCCCAAACCCTCCCTCTCCTCTAATAAGACTTTCTCCCTTTCTGAACCCCCGACTCATCCTTCTTCAAGCAACCACTATCTCTGTGAGATCCTTCCACACAATCCCCTCCTCCCTCACTCTATCCCTCTCTCTCTCTGGCGGCACCTCAGATGCCACCTTGCCCCTTATCTTCTCCTCCTCCTCTGGCAACTCCTCAAACGCCATCTTGCCCCTTATCTTCTTCTTCTCTGGCGGCACCTCAAATGCCATCTTGTCCCTTACCCTCTTCTTCTCCTCCGGTGGCACCTCAGATGCCATCTTGCCCCTTGCCTCTGCTTCTGGTCCAGCAGAGCCTCAGCCACCATTTTATCCCTTGCTTCCTCCTTCTGCTCCAGCCACACTTCACCCACCATCTTATCCCTCACTTTCCTCACCTATCTCAACAGCACTCCAGCCGCCATCTTATCCATCTCCTTTTCCACCTGCACCCTTGCCGCCATCTTATCTGTCCCCCTCCTCACTTCCCACCACCCCAGCAGCACTCCTGCCACCATCTTATTCTCCCCTTCCATCTCCATCCAGTCCCCCACTGTCCTCAACAGCCTTGCCCTCCTCACCTATAAGCTCTCATACCCACTCAAAGGACTCTTTACTCTGTAGCTGACCTCTCTAATAGTGAGAAATGGCTAGGTTCATTCTCCGGTGACCCAACTGCCTATACTAAGGAATTTCAATATCTAGCTAATGCCTACAATTTAACCTGGCATAACATTCATATAATCTGTTCTTCTTCCCTAACCCCAAATGAAAGAGACTGTATTTTCAGTGCAGCCAGGGCCCATGCCAACCAGGTCCATATAACTGACCACACAATGCCAATAGGAGCCAAGGCAGTGCCAGACCAAGAGCCAGGGTGGGAATATCAGGTTGACACTCCAGCAGGGAAAAACAGGCAAACTAGGTAAAATAAAATGCTTACATGTCTCATAGTGGGTATGCAAAAAGCTTCACATAAAATAATAAACTTCCATAAACTAAGGGAAATCACCCAAGGTCCTGAGGAAAACCCGGCAGCATTTCTACACCGACTCACAGAAGCCCTCTCTCAATACACTCACTTAGACCCTGATTCGGAGGCTGGTAAGACTGTATTAGTCACACATTTTATATCCCAGTCAACCCCAAACATAAGGCGCAAACTTAAAAAAATTGAGGACGGCCCTCAGCCCCTATTTGCGACCTGGTAAACCTGGCATTTAAAGTTTTCAATGCACGTGATGAGTTGGAAAGGGCGGAGGAGTCCCGAGACCACCGAAAGGCAAACTTACAAACCCAATCCCTGACTGTGGCCCTGAGGCCTACTGCAATGGAGAATAAGCTGGCAATGACTAATCCACCACCAGGAAAGTGCTTCAAATGTGGCCTCGATGGACACTGGTCCCGCCAGTGCCCCAATCCTCAACCGCCCAAGGGACCATTCCCTCTCTGTGGAAAAAAGGGACACTGGAAAAGTGACTGCCCCTCGGCGCCTGGCCGTGGGGGGCCGTCTTTCCAACCCCTAGTCCACCACTGGCACTCCTGGGCTTGGCCACTGATGACTAATGATGCCTGGCCTCAGCGACCCCGATCACCCTCGCGGAGCCCAGGGTAACAATCAAGGTAGCGGGTAAGTCCACATCATTTTTAATGGACACAGGGGCTACCTTTTCCGTCCTCCCCTCCTATTCAGGTTGACTCTGTCCTTCCCAGGTCACGGTTATGGGCATAAATGGCCATCCTTCATGCCCCTTAACCACTAAGCCACTCATGTGTTTAATAGAGGGACATCCTATTACACATTCCTTCTTAATAATGCCTTCTTGCCCCAGCCCGCTACTGGGGCGGGATAGTCTCACCAAATTAGGGGTATCACTACACTGGACAACAACTCCTTCCACAAATCTACTTCTGCCTCTATGTGCAGCCTCTGCCTCTGCCCAGGACCCTTCCCACTCACCCCTTACCACCCCACCTTGTCAATCCAAAAGTGTGGGATACCTCCACCCCTATCATAGCTTCCCATCATGAACCTGTTCTCATCCGACTAAAAAATCCATTCTCATTCCCCTCCCAGCCACGATTCCCCATTTCTGTAACCCATCAAAGGGGACTGCAACCCATCATCAACTGGCTCAAAGGGAAGGAACTCCTTATACCTACTAATTCACCATGTAATACTCCTATTTTACCTGTTAAAAAACCTAATGGTTCTTACTGTTTAGTCCAGGACCTCAAACTAATTAATGAAGCTGTTATTCCTATCCACCCAGTGGTTCCCAACCCATATACTCTTCTCTCGCACATACCTCCTCACACTACTCACTACACGGTCCTGGACCTCAAAGATGCCTTTTCTACTGTACCTCTAAACCCTGCCTGTTACAATCTATTCACTTTTACCTGGGAAAACCCGAACTCTCTAGCTGCCCAGCAACTGACGTGGACAGTATTGCCTCAGGGGTTTTGTGATAGCCCCCACATCTTTGGCCAAGCCTTAGCCAAAGACCTAAGACAATGCAATCTAACTCCCAGTGTTATTCTCCAATATGTAGATGACTTATTAATTTGCAGCCCTTCTGAAGACGCCTCCACAAAAGCCACGGCCACCCTATTAAATTTCTTGGCAGAAAAAGGATGCCAGGTTTCACCAACCAAGGCCCAACTTTCCTGTTCCACCGTTACTTATCTGGGCCTCCTCCTTACTCCCACCTCTCGACACCTCACACTTAACAGGCAGCAAGCATTCTGCGAATTCCAGCCTCCGGAAAATGCTGAACAAATGTTATTCTTTCTAGGTTTCGTGGGATTTTTCTGGCACTGGGTCCCTAATTTTTCTGTTCTAGCAAAGCCCCTCTATGATGCAGCCAAAGCAACACCTGCAGGTCCACTAGACAACCCCTCTGCCATGTCCAAAGCCTTCTTGGTCCTCTGCAGTGCCTTACTTCAGTCACCTCCTCTTGCCCTCCCAAATCCTAACAAACCATTTATTCTATTTACTGATAAAAAGTGGGGAATGGTGGTGGGGCTTCTAACCCAACCTCTGGGGCCAACCTATACTCCAATAGCTTACCTCTCCAAACAGATGGACCCTACTGCCCGCAGCTGGCTTCCCTGTCTCTGGGCATTAGCTGCAGCAGCCACCCTAACCCATGAAGCTCTGAAACTCAGCCTGGGTAAACCTCTCCAAGTTCTGTCCCCCTACCATCTGCAAGATCTCTTATCCCATAAGTCTCTGTCTCTGCTCACTCCTTCTCGTGTCCAAGAATTTCATTTACTATTCCTGGAAAACCCGGACATTGCTCTCTCTACCTCACCTAGTCTCAACCCAGCCAAATTGCTCTAACCAGAGCTTTACACTTAGCTAAACACAAGTCAGCTAATATTTACACAGATTCTAAATATGCTTTTTTAATAGCTATCTGGAGGGAGCGAGGATTCCTTACCACAAAGGGCTCACCAATAATTAATGCTAAATTAATCCAACGCCTCCTTCAAGCCCTCTGCTGCCCTGGCAAGTGACCATTATCCACTGCAAGGGACACCAAACAAATGATTCCAACATCACCCGCGGAAACAACTGGGCTGATGCAGTTGCACGGGAACTAACCAAAGACCCCTCAACTTCAAACCTACCGGCACCAATTCTTTTCTTTACTATTCCTTCCCTCCATCCGGCCTACTCTTCCAGGGAACGTGCAGACCTCCTCGAAACAAGGAGGTTCTACAACACCAGAGGGTTGAATCTTCCTTAATAACAAAGTGGCTCTCCCAACCGAGCAGGTTCATAATATTTTTTCTCAGGTACACTCATCATTGCATATCGGACCCAGAGCCCTCACATGGTTCCTCCAGCCTTTATTCCACTACCCGCCCTTGACTAACCTCATAATGTCAGTTTGTTCCTCTTGTCCCACTTGCCAAATGACAAGTCCACAAGGAGGGTTGCACCCTACTTTCCCAACTCACCAGCTAAGGGGCCACCTTCCCGGACAGGACTGGCAACTCGATTTCACACACATGCCTACCCATAAGAAACTACGGTACCTCCTAACTATGGTTAACACTTTAACAGGCTAGATAAAAGCTTTCCCCACTACATAGGAAATTGCTGACATGATGGCAGACATCCTTCTAAAACAAATCATTCCCCATTTGGACTACCTACCTCCATCCAATCCAATAATGGCCCAGCTTTTATTTCTCAGGTGATTCAACAAACCTCATTGGCCTTGGGAATACAGTGGAAGCTACATATTCCTTACTGACCTCAATCTTCTGGTAAGATAAAATGAGTCAATGGTCTAATCAAAACTCAACTAACCAAATTGGCCATTGAGCTACAACAATCCTGGGTTGACCTCCTTCCTCTAGCCCTCACCCGACTACATGCCACTCCACGGGCACCTACTTTTCTAAATCCTTTCAAGCTCACGTATGGCCGCCCATACCTACTTAATCACCAGTTGCCAGTGCAGCCTCCTCCTTTGAGCTCTTACCTGCCATATTTCTCTTTAATCAGGCAATTACTGAGGGAACACACTGACCAATTCCTGCCACAACCAGGGGAAACTGATCCTGCCAATTCCCCCCACAATCTTCAACCGGGGAACGAGGTACTCCTCAAACAGCTGCAGCCCGGACCACTCCAACCACGTGGACTGGCCCACACACGGTGGTCCTTACCACCCCTACAGCAGTAAAACTACTGGGGAACTCTTCTTGGCACCATCTATCTCAGGTCAAATTATATAAGCAGGATAAGCCCTCCTACACTTGCCAGCTTCTGGGGCCCACTCAGGTCCATATCACTCGTGCTGCTCACCCTCCTAACTCCCACTAAAAGCAAGCCCTACATCTGGGAATTCCAAATCAGGGAAACCTTTACCCAAAATGGAAAAGCAACCACTCACATAATTGGCATAGCAAACTGCCCGTTAACAGGTTGTAGCCAAGCTACAACCATTTCTATTACTCTAAAATCAGTTAAAAAGGGCCCAAGGCCTTATGCCTGCTTTCCATACGCCCAAACCAAAAGCTATTATACAATAAAGCACCTCATAAGGGTACCTTTTACATCAGTTTCCAGCAATTTTACTCTTCAAAATCAACAGGCCTTAGACCTGCTGACAGCTGAAAAAGGAGGGACGTGTATATTCCTCCAAGAAGAATGTTGCTATTACATCAAAGAATTGGGTCTGGTAAAGCAAAACATTCAAACCCTAAACAAGCTAAAGAAAAATTTCTATTGCAGGAAACAAAAAACCTCCTCTGCCCTAAACTGGTTCTCCTCTCCACTAGCAGCATGGCTTCTCCCACTGCTAGGTCCAGTTATCTTAATTTGTCTCTTTTTTCTCCTAACTCCTTGCCTCCTTAACTTCCTCCAGGGTCATATAAGAAAACTATCTTGAGTAGCGGTCAACCAAATGCTTCTGCATCACCTCCTGCCGACCACACCAAACTCCTGCAGCCAGCCTCTCCTCTCTCCTGACCCTAACAATTTCAGCCCATAGCCCCACGCCGTCCCACTGCAGCAAGAAATAGCTAGAAAGATCTCAATGCCCTACTATCACAAAAAGGCTGGGATGTTAGGTCAGGAGAATAAGGGAAGGCTCTGTGGCTGGAATCATGATGTCACTCCGGAACGAAGGTGAACGGCTACAATCAAGGTCTTTGCGCAGCAAACATCTATTCAGGACATCTGACCACCCGCTGCTCAACCTGCTAGCATAATAATCCTTTGTTTAATGTGCTGCCCCTTTCATGTCGTCACCTAACCCCTGCCCTTGAAAACTGCACTCGCCAAAGCCCGTGTGCAGCCTCACCTCACTCCCTCTTGGGTTTGGTGAGCTCTGCCCAGAGCGCAACCCAATAAAGCACGCTCATTTATAATCCTCTTGTCTACTTTCCTTTCTCTCAAATACCTTGTATCTTAAAACCTTTCATTGATGACTTTGGTCATCATCCTTTGATAGTTACCTGCCACTGAGGACTCTTTGCTCATGGCTGCTTGAAGTTAAAGTGCTGCAGAATGAAACCACATTCAAATGGGATGGTCCTCATGATTTCAACACAACCCTGAAGCCTGAAGTCATCCCTTATTAGTGTGATACAGTTCAAATCCTGTGCTAGCCCTCCATTAGCACCATCCATACCACCCCAACATTTTGTAAAAAAAAAAAAAATCCACTTGTAAGAACTACCCACACCAATTTGGCTGCAGTTTTGAAGGATACTGTTTTAAAAGATCTAATTTTGCATTCTTGTGTCGTAGTTGGTATATTAACTATCTCTTAGAACAATACCTCCATGCTGTGCTTCTAGAGAGAATAATTAAGTTTGTTCCACCACCAAAGCAGGTTTTATATAAGTCACTGCATTTCTCTACCCAGAATACTCTTTCACGGCAACTGGTTTGACATCTGTTTGTTTCCCCATGCCTTTAAGTACCACCATTACCCAAAAAGAGGCCAGTACCTGGGGAAGTAGAAAAAGCCCAAAGGAAATTTGCCAAAGAGCAATGTGTGTTTATTGCTACTGAACACTAAGGAAAGTTATTCAAGTGGGACATCATCTAGTTATTTTTCTGATGCAAACATATCATCTGCCCATGAGAAAACTGAGATGAACAGTTCAGTGACCAGCAGCTCAGTGTCCGGACTGAAGGGAGGCGACGGGGAAATTGAGAAAGAAACACAAGAGACAGAGATATAGTTAAAGCTGGGATTAGGTGGGACTGTGAGCTGGGATGGAGGCTCAAAGACCCCAAGAGGTTCAGCACAGTTTATTTTATAGGGCTGTCAGGTAAAGAAAGTAAAAATGTAACTAAAGAACGTGTAGGAGGAAGCTGGAGCTGAACCATCTGCTTCCTTTTAACCTGGATGAGTCAAAAAGTTACAGGTTTCCCAAGGCCTCCTTCTGCCCCAGACTCAAGCAGCTTTGCAACACTTTAGTCTTTTTAGGACATCAGGTGCCTTTTCCCACAGAGGCAGCTTTGCTATATCTCTGCAGCGAGCATGTGACCTCTGTCTCATCTGCAACCACAGAACAGCACGTGGGTCCCTCAAGATTTGAAAAATATTGACCTCATGCCCTACTTTGTCAGTCAGAACGTTGTAATGCAAGTAACAGAAAACCCAACTTAAGATGGATTAAACAACTAAAGCAATTCGTTAACTCTAAGATCCAGAATGAGGACTTGTTCTAAGAGAGGCTTGAACTAGCAGCAAAACCATGTCACTAAGCCCGGTTTCTCTCCATCTCTCTGCTAAACTTCATTCTCAGTCTCTACATGAAGGCCCTTGGATAGTTCAATTAGGATACTCTCATAATAGCAAATTAGCTGCAGCCATTTCAGGCCTCACCTTCCCATCACACCATACCATCCAGAATGAGAGATGTCCCCAGAAGCCCCAGCAAACATTTCCTTGTATCTCATCACCTATGATTAAGACACATGGCCATCTAAGAACAAATCACTATGTTCTAGTTTGCTAGCTGCCAGAATGCAGTATACCAGAAATAGAATGGCTTTTAAAAAGGGGGAATTTAATAAGTTTCAAGTTAACAGTTTTTAGGCTGTGGAAAGGTCCCACTTAAAGCAAGTCTATAGAAATGTCCAATCGAAGGCATCCAAGGAAAGATACCTTGATTCAAGAAGGCTGATAAAGTTCAGGGTTTCTCTCTTGGCTGTAAGGTCACGTGGCAAACACAGCATCATTTGCTAGCTTCCTCTTTGGCTCCCTGGGAGGTGTTTTCCTTCTTCATCTCCAAAAGTCGATGGCTGGTAGACTCTCCACTTCGCGTGGTTCTGCAGCGTTCTCTGTTGTGGCTTTTTCTGCTCTCTCCAAATCACTCTTATTCTCCAAAATGTTTCCTCTTTTATAGGACTCCAGTAAACTAATCAATATCCACCCGAATGGGTGGAGACACATCTGTACCTAATCCAGTTTTAACAACCACTCTTGATTGAGTCACATCTCCAGGGTGATGATCTAATTACAGTTTCAAACATACAGTACTGAATAGGGATTAGAAGAAATGGCTGCCTTTACAAAATGGGATTAGGATTAAAACATGGCTTTTCTAGGGTACATACATCCTTTCAAACTGACACACACTGGTTCTGTGAAATCAAACCAGAGCTAGGAGTGTGTTGCGCTCTAACAAAATCAAAGTGAGGAATGGATTTTGGGTAGTGGACAGAGTAATGTCCGTCAAACCTTCCTCCCCACATGTATTTTCCCTGTCTTTCATAACTCTGCTTTAACTGAGAGATACCCTTGCTCAGCTAAGCTAATATCATTTTGCTGTTTTCAACTCAAAATGAGAGACCACTTTCCCTGGGTTATCTCACCCATCTACTGCCAAGGTCTTAAAAACCATCCATATTATGGAGTGAATCATGTTCCCCACATGACATGTTCAAGAGATAGCCTTCGCCCTATAGATGTGAACCCATTTGTAAAAAGGATCTCTGAAGATTTTATTAGTTAAGAAGAGGCCAAACTGAATGAGGGCATGCCTTAATTCAATATGACTGGAGTCCTTATAACAGGAAATTTGGACACAGGTAGGACACAGAAAGAAATAGATGGCCATGTGGCAAAAACAGAGATTGAGTTATAGATTGCTGGCAAGCCACCAGCAGAATGTTACAAACTTCAGAGAAAGCAAGACCCTGCCAACACCTTGATTTTGGACTTCCGGCCTCCAAAACTGAGACAATAAATTTCTGTTTTTTTCAGCCAATCCTTTGTAGTATTTGCTAAAGCAGCCCTGACAAATTAAGAAACCGCTGAAGCATTACTTCTTCAGAGGTTTCTTCTGAACAGCTAAAGAGAGATGCTCAACTGTCTACTAGCCATTTCCAGTTGTTTATCTCAAAAGCATTTCAAACTCTTTTTTAAAGGATATATTTGAGATTTGCTTCAGAAAATCCAGTGGATGGAAGGGGATGGGTTTGAGAATAGCTGAAATAAGATAGATCATGAAATGGTAATTGCTGAAGTTGAGCTGAGTGGTGGGTGCATAGAGTTATTATATTATTCGTTCTACTTTTGCATATGTTTGCATATTTTTCATAAGAATTTTTTAAAACACACTGCATGCTCATCATATTTGTGGAAATTGATATAGATTCAACCACATGAAGCGACCTAGAATAATAGCAGCTTTACATAAGAAAAGTTACTTCTCTTTCACATAAAGTCTGACATAGCACTCTACAATGTCAGGGCCCAAGCTCCTTCTGTCTTATTGCTTCACTGTCCCTATGGGGTTCTTTTGGTCTGCATGGACCCAGGTGGCTCAACCATACCACATTTCAACCAGCAGGGAAGAGAAAAAGGGTAAGGGGATCATGCCTTGCCCTTTAAGAATGCAACCTAGAAGTTAAAAGCATCACTTCCATTCACATCTCATTACCCAGGATTTGATCATATAGATAATCTAGCTAAGAGAGAGCTGGAAAATGTATTGTCTTTCTGAGGACCTATGTGCCTAGCTAAAGACTTCTAATATATGGAAAAAGAGAAGAGCTCTGTAGGGGCAACTAGCAATCTCTGGTCCAGTTTGCCCCTCTAGTCACCCAAATATCCATGTGCACCCTCCTTCCTACACATTTATTTCCAATCTGGGGTGAGTAAACATCAAAGACCCCTCCAGTTTTCACATCCAGCTCAAAGTTCACAATCATTGGATGATTTTCAGTCCTCTTTATAACATACACATATGATTCCTCATGGCCTGGTAGTCTATAAACTAAAAGACAAGTTATCTACCTCAGACTTTCCTTTTATAAAATGATAGGGAATTGGATAGCCACTTTTTTTTTAATCGACTGTAAAAAGAGAGCAATGGGGAATGCATATCAGTCCCTGGTCTATAGCAATCATCAAATCCTGAAGAGGAGTAATTGCAAAGACCCTGCCTTGGTTGGGGAGTAAGTTCCTAGTTTATCCCAGCTGACAGTTGCTGCTTTTTCTCCCTGGGTAGTAAAAAAACTAAGAGGAATGTGGGGATCTCTCTCCTAAATCCTTGTCCCTTTCTCTCCATGGTCCCAGGTTTTGTTCCTTTGGGAGATTCTTCCAGTTCTTTCTTCTCTTTGTAGAATGTACCATTCTAATGGCTGCTTAGCTCTCATAAGGACTCAGGGGTCTTTGTACAAGTAATCATACAATGTTTTCCTTCACACATTTTCTCAAGTCTAAAGGCTGATCCTTTATTTAAGGCCCTTTGTGCTTTGACCATTTCTCCTTCTCTCAACTTAATGGTGGCTACCTAGGGCCTTCTGGAACAATGGCTAGAGAGGAGGGAGGCAACACCCTTAATTGGGACTTCATTAGGCTAGCTCCCACTGTCTGGCTGAACACTATTAATAAAAGGTAGTTGTGAAATTATTGAGACAATGGTCTAATCTGCACCTAAGGCTTCTTCTTCAGAGCCATTTCTTATAACTGCTTTGTTTTTTAGAGAGATGTGTCTGGCTTCTGCAACCTTACTAGGACCCAAATTACCAGATTCTCAATCAAATAAATCACAGACCAAACTTATCAGAGCTTTACTGAATTCTGTCTTAGCTTACAAAAACTCTAGCCGGTTTCTCTCTCTTTTGTAGGACACTGCTGAAAGTAACAAGAAGCAACTAATATGCACTTACACTGATTTTTTTTCCACCTACTTGCCACAGAGCTGAAGAGTATTTGCACATGGTCTGCCTTCCAACATTTCTCCATGACAGTATGTCAAGTGATTTGGCACAGAATAACTAGGGCCAACTTGAAACATGTGTCTTCACTGCCTACTGCCTGACCATGCATTTAAATTTTGGTTATAAACAATATCCCATTTATTCTGGTTTTTTTTTTTACATGGGCAAGCACCAGGAATCGAACCCGAGTCCTCTGGCATGGCAGGCAAGCATTCTTGCCTGTGGAGCCACCGTGGCCTGTCCATCCCATTTATTCTGTATCAGTTAAGACATAGGTTCAGATACATAAAACAAACAACAAATATACAAAATAGCAGCGGCAAACAAGACAAAAACTTATTTCTCACTCACAAAAATAGTCTGGGATGGAGTGATACTCCAGAATCAGAGACTCCATGCTCACTGTATCTCCATAATTCCTAAGGTGTTACTTTGGTCCTCATGGTTCAGGATAAATCACCACCACATCTGCATTCCAGGAAAAGGGAAGAGAAATCCCAGAGCTTATACATATCACTTCCACTCTTATCCTATTGACCAGAATTTTTTAAATTTATTACTATAAAAAATTAACAACAAACAAACAAAAACATTAACATATTCCAGTCTACATATATAATCAGTAATTCTTAATATCATCACATAGTTGCATATTCATCATTTCTTAGAACATTTGCATCGATTTAGAAAAAGAAATAAAAAGACAACAGAAAAAGAAATAAAACAATAACAGAAAAAAAAAGATTATACATACCATACCCCTTACCCCTCACTTTCATTTATCACTAGCATTTCAAACTAAATTTATTTTAACATTTGTTCCCCCTATTATTTATTTTTATTCCATATGTTCTACTCGTCTGTTGATATGGTAGATAAAAGGAGCATCAGACACAAGGTTTTCACAATCACAGAGTCACATTGTGAAAGCTATATCATT